>JAQIWI010000005.1:0-189026 GCA_034698825.1 Deuterosminthurus bicinctus
ACACACACACACACACACACACACACACACACACACACAAACTTCCAGTCAACCAGGGAAGGCTAGCTTTTACAAGACACTCTCAACCTTTTCGTATAACACACAATCATTTTCACAAGCGCAGAGCAGTAACAGGAGCAGAGCGAGTGAGAGAGAGAGAGAGCCAAAGCCTACCCCTTCTTGATCATGCAAATGCTAACACACTGAGATTCACCCGTTTCTTCTTGACTACATACAAACGGGTTCATACTTCCACTACCTTCCTTACAGATAGTCACGCACACACACACACAAACACACACACCGTGAGCTATACTGGTGGCTCATCAACATAATACGCAGTGCCGATAGGTCCTTCAGGACAATCATAATATATTTTGATGATAAACCATTGGGAGATGAACCCAAGTTTCCTCTACTACTATTACTTCTCTACTCATCTCCATCACAATAATCCTCCCTTATATTCTATAACGCATATGCGTCTCTCTCCTCTCTCTATTTTACCCAGCTCCACACAACATTCTACCTGCCTCCTCTATATACCCCACACAAACAGAGAAAATATTTAAGGTGGTCTTGTAAACATGCTTATGCTATTTCTCTGATTTCCCTCGATTCATTCCGTCCAACATCATTAGCCATGCACGTGGGACGTCACTATCCTTGTCACTTTCGTCGCAATATACATTTTACTCACCCTCCAATCCTAACGCCAATACACAGTTTATTACTCCCTTGAACCAAAAGCCAATATAATAACTAAGCGGCGAACAAGTTTCCAACGGCGACTAAAAAAAACTCTTATTACAAATCCAAAATAAGTAATCTACCTTTCCAATGTCCATTTCCAAATGGATTCCGCAGAAACAATAAATCGCACTACATATGCTACATTCAAGTATTTGATATTCTTGTGATGCTGAAAACCCCACGAAACCCCCACATCATCATGGCTGGCTGCAAAAAGACCTGCACACATACAACACTTGACTTGAACGGAAATCAGCTGATCGTTAAACTAAAAATAAACATGGAAGATTTGTCTCTCTGCACTTCACAGTACTACTGTGCTCTATGCCTCCTATTTATTCAACAACACTTCAGATCTGCTTATAGCTGTCAAGAGAAAGTCACAACTTGTCTCTCTACATTAGCTCCTACGCCTCCAACATCATCTTAATCAATTCTTCTTCACAATCAAATAAAGTCCCGCAACTAAAGTACATCTTTTCAATCTGGATGAAGACAGCCCGTAGATGCCCAGCCAAGGGTCTGGCGGTATGCCGCCGCCGCCTCATCTCACTAATACATGCGCATCTCCCGCGCCCCCCACATTTCTACAAAACTCACACATAGCCCCAATCCACCATCATTTCACTTTCATCGCAACCATCAGTGAAACTCACTCAGAAAACCGGCGGCGCGGCATCAAGAAGAGGTCAGAGACAAATACGTATACCTCCCATATACACTCTCCCCTTTATTCCCAACAAATTCATTCCAGTACCCAAGGACTTGACAGGGACAAAGTTTACTAATAATCCACAACTTTCTGTCAAACAAACGTATTACAAATCATCCCTATATACATCCCTCAAAACTCTTCCAGCACGACAGATGGCGTCAACGAAGGAACTTATGGACGGGTAAAAGAGTGAAAAAAAAGTCCTGTAAATTACAAACACATATAATACACACACACATACACAAGCACAGACACACGCAGCCTTGCTCTCAAGACACACGTTCGGAAACATGGAAGGGCTGGATATAAATTGCCCTATGTGTGGTTTTTTAAGCAACTGTGAGGCATGACCAGTTGATATGTGCTCAAGGTGGATGAGAAGAAGACACAGGGGCAGCGTGTGTGTATGCGTTCATGTGTGCGTGTCTACATTATGTCATATCCCGCTTATGAGTAGAAGAAGAAGTGCAGCCCTATAACAACAGCGGATGAACACAAACCACCCCAACTGTATTTTATTATATCCACTCGCGCACACACATGCACACATATCAAGAGGAATACTTAAATCTTCTCTCATTTGTTAGTTCCTATTGGGACAGGAGGGCGAGAAAGAGACAAGCCTGGATAGCTTAAAGGCATAAGGCCAAGGGAGCACGCCTTTCCTCACACACATACACACACACACAAACTCACACAAGGATAGACGGGAAAGAAGGGAGTTATACACACTGATACGATGGCCATGTCAGTCACTGAACTAATGTTGTTGAATAAGAAAACTACCTTGCCTCCCTGCTCCTCTTAAATCGAACCTAATAGACAGCAGAGTAGCCCAATTCTCCTCTCTCCATATCCTCTGTCCCAATGGAACTTACTTATGCAGACACATATTCTCTCAACTCACAGTAGTATCATGTCCCATCTTCAACAGTTATTATTACTTCTTCTCTAGTACATACGCACACAAACAGACGCACACGGTACATTTATATAATACGTCAATGTGCCAGCATGGTCAGAGCACCTGAGAGAGAAGCGGCTCTTTTACTCAATTATTATTACAGATATTTTCCTTGAAAGCAGTTCCATACCCGTGCTGTGAGGGAGCATACAAACATACACATACACACCAAAAAGTGGTCGTCAACACACACACTCTCCTCCTACAACTAAACTTATACACACATAAACTTAACTCAAGAGTCAAGTCAACTTGTTTCTCCAACCAATGCCACTTATTTACTTGAACCCTCGTCTATAACTACCCCAGCAGCAGCACCATACGATATATATATAATACAACAACACCAAAAACAACTCACTCCGACCACCATTATTACTTGCCACTTATACGGCTACTATACCACACCATCACGTTTTCCCCCTTCCTGCATCCACCATAGTCAGTCTTCATGCCCCCACATACTCACAGTCATAGCACAACAGAAACACACACTCAATTTCCAAGCTTCTGTTAAATAAAAGCATGGGCTCATCTCATCTTAGATCACTATCATTTAGCCGGTGTAACCATGGAAAAATAACCAGCATACAAGCACACACACGCAAACTCATTTAAATAATCGCCGCTCAAAGCCTCCTGGACGGATTTCTTTTACAAAAATATATATATACATCCTACACAATTTATTATCTATTTCCACTCCGCCTCCTCCCTCTCATCTTCACCTAGTTTACAATCCATACTACCGAGAATTCATTTCTTTTCATAATGAATTCCAATGCCGAACAACATGAGCGTACACAGCGTAGATATCTTACGTCTTTCCCATCTCCTGGAAATGCCGCAGCTAAAAGCCAATCACAAAATCCCCACATTTACAGATACAGCCTCACATACAAGGTCTACCTTCTTCAAGTACGTAATACACTGTGGCATGATGATGATGACTAACCATTTGGAAAAAGAATAAGTAGTTCTTTATAGAGGAAAAAAACATTTAGAGTAACCCCAAAAATCTCAATAATATTCATCCACCAGAAAGTCAATCGCATACACTCCCTTAAGCCCACACACTATTCAATGCAGAATTCAGACTGCACTGGCAGTTATACAGCCAACGTATGCTTCTAGTAAACACTATAAGCACGAAAGCCTCATCAAACTCACGTGTCACTTCCATATCCCTGCCCTCCCCCCTCATTCAAGCAACAATTATACACCAAGGAATAGAAGGCGTGAATTAGAGCCAGCTCCTTCAAAAGGCTCATTCAATAGAAACTCCCACATTATTATGGTTTTTAATTGGCCTGATCACTGTGCAAAAATCAACCATGGTTTTCCACAAGCATCCGTCCTCCTCCTTCTCCTCCTCCTCCTCCCAATCCCATTACAAGTGGGCTCCTCATAATTAGTCCCTGATGAGTAAGGTTTTCCACAGTCTTATATTACAGACCAGAGCAGTTCCAGTTAGTATACATGTACACACATAATTTCATATATCAATTCCTCCACGCACCTCTTCTTCTGCAGTCAGAGCGGCAGAGAGCGAGAGAGAGCCGAAGAAGACGATGAAACACTCTAGACTTTCTTCTGCGCAAGAGCCCGCAGAACGTGTGCTAATAAATGACTGTAAATACAGTTAATCTCATGTTCCTCACTGCCACTAGTGTCAAACCTGTCACTCTGCTCAACAGCTCAAGAGTCAAGAATCTTTCTCTCACCCGCTTCTTCTTTTCTCTCCCTTACAGAACATACATTCCTCCAGCGGCTCCTTCCATATCCATCCACGTGCAAGTTGATATAGCCCTGAAAATCTCTCACTCTTTCTATCCCCACGCAGTTTCTCACTCCTTCAACAACCAAGCTCCACTGGGCCAGTCCCATCAGCCAAACTGATAAGTAGTATACAAATGTAATGTACATTTGTGTGTGTGTTCCATAGTTGATGCCAATTACTACAAACACATTCCATGTATAACAACATGTTCAACCAGTGACCATTAGATGTAGCTCTGTCCCTGCAAGGAAGACTGAAAGGAACTATATACTAATAATATACGGTAGTGCGAGAGTGAGGAAGAAGAAAAAGAGCTGGCCTTTTAACAAGGGGACAGTGGCAAATGGGGCTTGTAGTGCGTCACCAGATCAGCCATGGTATGTACATTCAACATAATCATGTAGCAGAGCGGAAGCATGTGAAAAGGACCATGGCAGTGGTATAAAGTTGGGAACCAGGCGGGCTTATACACGGCCAGACAGGGAGCAGAGAGGACGAGGGGCTCGGAAGCACACGGAAAGAATGAAAGGGAATATTACCAGCCGAGCCACATGAAATCAATATATAGGAGGATACGGAGACCAGATATACAAGAAGAAAGGGAACACACTAGCATGGAAAAGCACCACAAGAGGATAGGGAGAGAGAGAGAGAGAAGTGAGAGAGTGAGCAAGAGAGAGAGAGAGAAAAAGAGAGGAGAAAAGCAAGCGAGGGGACCCTCAACTCTCAAATGCTGTACGGAACTGTGAGCATACACACACAGACACACACACACACACACACACATAGCTCGCGCCTGGTGTGCAACCATTCCACATCTAATGTGTGACATCCAATCTGGAAACACGTGGACCAAGGCTTTTCCTCCTATGTTCACCAAGTCAGTCACCAAGCGTTTGTCCTTTTCCCCCTCATACATTCTCTCGCTCTCTACTATACTTCTCCTCTTCTCATCTCTTTTGATACTCACATTCTCCTCCTTCTCCTCCTCCTCATCTATTTTCTTCACTAGTTATTTGTATGTGTAATCCCAGCTTGACTGTCTACCCCGTATCCTACAAATTACAAAGTTAAAAGGACAAGATCATTCCATATACCAGCCGGCCAATTATTAGCAACAATCCACCTCTTTGGTCCATGTTGCTTCAAAACAGTTCCCCCTCATAAATACCAACATATAAGGAAAGGCTGATCTTCCTCTCAGATTATTTCATTACTATTATGACTTCATATACACATTCACCTGGACTGTCTGTCCACAGGAATCTTTATGCCGGCTGCTTCCAAGGAATGTCTGTGTCTAATGGATAGTATGGTTTTTCCAAACTATCGCATGTTGTATACTACAGTCCAGAGTCCACCCACTCGTTTTTTTTCACTCATGCCGCAGCTTCTTCACCACCACCATCACCAACCACCACTGCCGCTACCACAACAACAACAACAGAGCAGTATAAGAACAACAAACATCAGGAACAAACTGCCTCAGCTTCTCTCTCTCTTATCCTCTGTGTACATTTTCCCTCCACTCACTCCCACAGGTTTCTCTTATCCCTTTCACCTTCTCGGCGGCTAAAGGATGACGGATTCATCCTACATCTGTCTATCTAGATACATATGTATACATGACTCCATCGTATGTAAACAAAGTGGTTTCAACAGGTATTTACCACTAGAATAATTGGACAATAATAGTCATTGATTCATGGCAACTGGTCGATATTTTGTCATCACATTATATTATTATGGGAAGCGTATAATGTGAATCAAAGGTCTATCTAGTTCACCCTTCTACATATCACCCCGGCTGATACCCGTACGTACCGGATGAGGGCAACCTTTCAGATGTCACGTAGTCATTTCCCGCACTTCCATATTCATCTTGTTCCTGTAGCAAAGCACACAGACACACAAACACAAACACACTGGCACACACAATACACTACGCCAGTATAAAACATTCTCTTCATCACATAGAGGAGACACATTCGTCCGACTTTTCAGCTCCGAGTTTTCACAAACATAGAGGCGTGCATATCTCCCAGCACTCTGTCACATATATACCCCCGTCCGGCCTCATGCTCTCCCTGACTTCGTCAAATTATTGCCCTCTTATCCTCCCAGCAACCGTCATCTTCCCCTCCAAGAAAACTCTTTTTTCTCCCAACCTCACCGACTCTGCGCCTGAGGATGCGAAAAAAAATATTTAATTTCGCAAAGTAACCATTCATAACAATGAAGATAATAACAATAATTCCGCTGGTCATATATTAAATGCATCCTGAACGACTTATGTGTGTGAGTGAGTTGAAAAGATATCCAACGCAATGTGTATATGTACAAGTACGAGGAATCAAGAGATTTGCTTCCATCTGCATCTGCCCATTGTAAATGCTTATGGGAAGGATCAAGTTCAACATGGACCATTCTCTCCTTGTATGCGGTGCTCCTCTTCCTCTTTCTTCCCCTCATGATCATGTTGATCTCATAATAAGACATTCGGGCATCCTTTACTTGTGTGGTGCAAGTGTGTGCGTGTGTGAAGCCACACGCTCTATATTCCCCCGATGGCATGTGCATGATGGCAACGCAGTGGCTCCTTGGTCTGCGTGTGTGTATGTGCGTAGAGTTATGTCTAACTATTATACCTGTTCACCGATTCCAGCCAAGACTTTAAATGCATGTGAGTGTGTGTATTACTACAACGGGAGGACTCAAGCCATATACTACGTCAAGTTCTTCCTACGTATAAGGTACAGGGTGAAACTCGACAAGCTATTTGCATTTAGATAGGTACAGCAGATGGAATGGCTTCTTCAAAAAACTTTCTTCAAAACAGGCGCACCAATCATTCTGTCTCAAGATCCGCCAATCCACCTTGAACCATACTCTGCCAGGTCTCTCTCTCTCCCCCTTACTCCACTGCTAAAAGCTCCCGTCTCTTTCTCTTATATTTTCTGAGTGATCCCAAGCAGGAAGATCCTTATTCCCCTCTCTCTCTCTCTCAATATATATAGATATGTTGTGCTCCTTCTTCGTCTTCTCTTCTTCCTCTTCCGTCCTCTCCTTGAGCTCTTTGAATCACAGAGAGCCCATGCTGAAATGCTCTTGTGCATATAGCAACAGCAGCAGCATCAGCAGCACTGGCGGAAGGAACTGCACATACACACACCTTAATTCAACTGAGGGACGCGGTGCTTAACACTTGAGCCGCGTGTGCGCAAGGTGCAAGGCCTTTCTTTGTGTACGACCAGCCGCTTTGCTCCTGAGTCCACGCACACCCAAACATACACACGCAATTACACACAAAAACATCAACAACCACACACACACACACGCTCTTGTTTACTTCCAAATCTAATTCGATTAGCCTAAACAGATGAGAAACATTAACTACATTATTCGACATTCTGCTTATTATTAGTTAGCATTCCCCGTTTATATTAATGTCATTCATAAGAAAGAAGAATGTTGACGAGGGGGGTTGTAATTATTATACCGACAGACAGAACAGGATGTGCCTGCATATGCTCCCTCCACACTGACTTTCTATTACTACACACCTTCCATAATATAGCCCCTGCTGCTGTATTGGCTCGTGGCTCGTTAACCGGACAAATATTTACTCTGTCTCCATTTCAGTCAAATAGTGACATTCCCTCGCAGATCCTCCTCCTTCTGTCCGCCACACATACACACACACAAGTCCATGCAAACATGCCCTCTTCCTCCCCATAAGGCTCACGAGGGCGAGTGAGGGTAAAAGAGGCTGTTATAGCTTCTAAAAATTCATTCCATTGCATACATACAGCCAGCACACACGCACACCTTCTCCTCCTTCATGGTCAATGTGATGATGGAGCAGAGTGAGCGAGAATATTCAAAGTTAATCAGTAGGGAAAAAAAGCACAAGAGTCAACACATATACAGAGGGTGTCTGGCCAGTCAACTCTCACACACATTTGTCGCATGCACACACAGTTCGCTTCACTCCTTCGTCCCATACACACGAACCGTGGAGAAAGCAACCAGGAGCAGGATGGCTCAAAAGGCCGCATAGCATTTAATTCACATGCGCCTTCCTCTCTCTCTCTCTCTCTTCTCTATTACACACAACCCATCCTTCCTAATTCCCATTACACATGGGTTCCGTAGCGTGGCGGTGGTGTGTGTGTGTGTGATAATATTAGTAATAACTCCACTTGTAAGCACCTTATAGTCCGAGCTAACCAGTCAACAGTGGTCATTTTTCTGAGCAAATTCCACTTTGACTGCCCCAGCACGAGCTCTTACGTTGTGTATATACTTCCAGTCTGAGCCTTCATACCTTTTTCCCCTTATCCCCCTTCTCCTTCTTGGTCCTCTTCTTCCATAGCAAGACAACAACAATAAAAGTCCCTGTATATGCCCACATACACAATAATAATAATAATATAATCCATTTGTACATACTATATGCGTTGATACAGGACGACTGTTTAAAATATGAAGCACAATAAATCAGTAGGACATAGAGAAGTCAACAAGGAATAATATTCAACTTGCGTATGTAATTATATGTACATATACGCAGTGTACACATCCATGCGTCCGGATGCCATACGACCAACATTTGAACATTTCTCTCATTTGCTCCCTCGGACTCTCTCTCTCTCTCTCAGGGAGCATGTGAGGAGTGCTGCTGTCAGCTTCAGCTTAAGCACATATTATTATTGTACAGGGAGCTGATATGAGAAACCAAGAGGAACCCTTAGTATGCTTGCTTGTCTGCACCGTCCCTTCTCCTCCTGCCTGTCTTCCTCCACACACAACAATCATCATCTGTATCCGCACAGGCTCACTTTTCTGCTCCCTTCCAAAAACACATACATACACACACACACACATTGGATATTATTATTATGAACTTGCCCTCATCATACTCCCTTCCACGTTCTATTTATAAACGCAAACGTTTCTTCTTCTTGACCGGCTGAATTCTCTTGTTGATTACTCCTCCATCACCATAATTCGTCAAGAAGATACACAAACGGCAATAATTATATGGGCTAAAAATTCAACAGGATAAGTCTTGTATTTAAGCTCAAGCTTATCCGTTACTCCTTTTTTTTATACAGATTATCAGGATTCCGCACTTGAGCCGCTTCCTTCCTTCCCCTTGCGTTTGTGTATGAGTGTGTATATACGTCTTCTGCTTTTATACCGCACGGCACAAGATCTCCAATCTCGGCCTCTCTCTGTTAGCTGCACACATGCTCAATCTAAACGGTTGACACTACACTTGTGCGTGCAGTTATCCCATACCCCATACTCCCAGCTCTTCCTCCACTTGACCACATACTACAGCAGAAGCTACAAATTATTATTATTTGTTTGTAGGGAATTTATTATTGCTATTATCATTGGCTGAAGCACATGATTATTGTTATGGTATTGTTGTCCTACTATACTGAACCATAGAGACTTGAAAGCAAGAAAGAAGGATGGGATGGAGGGTCCTCTTGGCAGAGAATGATGGGGAGGGAAAACAAAGTTAATCGATTTTATCCACATCAAGGATTCATAGCCATTTTTGTCCCTATACGTCTTAGCATTTCTATACGACCATTACGGACAGTGCGTAACGTTGGTTCTTCTTGTGGGTGTATGTGTGTGTGTGTGTGTGTGTGTGTAAATGTGTGAGAACTGAGAACCCCCGGATAACTCTCTGCTTAATGTTTTCTCCTTGCACCATCATGATCACTACCAGGACGAACACCACCGGGAGGGTGAGATTCACTGCTGGAAATATGGAAAGAGTGAGAGAGAGAGAGAAGAGGTTCAACCCTATAAACTCTTTCATAAAGATCTAAAAGTTTTTGCTCAATGGGGTGAGATGACTGGGATGACGAGGACGACGACGGCGTGAGTGAGTTGAGAGCTCACTTTGCTTCAGCTATCCCTCATCCCAAAAATCAATGGATGAAACGAGAATGTGGTGCTGAGGTTCTCCGCGCGTCGGATGTTTTCGTCGGTACATGTGCGTGACTCACATAACTAGCTATCTGGAGTCCCTACACACATTATAAGCCGGTCTGTCTCACTCTCTCTCTCTCTCACACACACACACACACAAACACACACTCATTCCATCTCACTTCCAGCAGCGAGAGCAGCAGCAGCAGCAGCAACCTCCTTGCTCCATTCTTGTTGCCCCTATCAGAATCCATAGTACTCTTTATTTCAGCCCTTGCAAATATACATGGAAAGAGAGAGACAGATTCTCTGCAGACTGGAAAAAGGGCAAGTGGTCGCACTACGCATAGCTTCACGGCGGCGCAAGCACACTAGATTTCAACACACGCACGGCTACACATACACACACACACAACGCACGCACGCATTCACACACACACACATACACGCGTTCAGGCGCATATGTGTGGACTCAAACTTGATCCACAAGGACTCTCATAGACACATATTCAATGTTTCCAAAAGGGAGAGACCAGGACAACCTTTGAACACCATATTATCCACACATATGTATATACACACACTCATAGACAAGCAGAGGTGTTAAGTCCTTCTATGAGGTGCCCCCGAATGTCACATGTCTCTGTGTGTGCGCGTCTGTAAAAGGATTAAGCATTGTGGTGAAGGCTATGCTGCCGCTCCATGCTTTCTTGGCCCCTCTATAGAATATACAATGCTCGCTTCCTTGCTTACAGTCAGAGCTTATGCACTACAGATTCCGATAATCAGCTCACGGCCCGTAAGTTCTTCGGAGGCGTTTTGCCTTTAATGTTTAGCTCACACACACACATATACACACGCACACACCATCCAAGTACTAATAACACATCTGCCCCTATCATCCCTGTCACAACCACTTGGTTCACCAACAGTGGCGGCTTCTTAAGTTTAAAAAAAATAGACGCCACGGGAGGGGGAGGGCGTGCGAAAAACTTGGTCAAAACTATAATAATAAATAAGTAAATTCATAAATAAATAAATAACTGAGCATACATCAAACGCTACCTTCTATACACTCCAAGAGAAAATCCGCTAGAAATCCTCACTTTTCCAAGCACCAATCGAATGGACACGCGAGCTTTAAAAGCTCTACGTATATATAAAAACCGGCATCATGGTTCTTCTCAATGTGAGACACACGACAACAGCAAGATGACTGCTCCATCCATCACAATCTATATGCTGTCTCTATGGATTATATTCGTCCCATAAGAGAAAGGATTTTCCACATCAATTCCATATCTGCGGGAGCATCCTGTACCACCTACTCCTCCTCTTCACCGCGTCCTGCCTGCTCTTTGTGGCCATCGTAAAACTGTTAACTTGACGAACTACTTGAACCAGTTTCTCTCCACACATCATATAGGTCATCAAATCTTATCACCCGATTATCTCCTCCTGGAATTCCTCTTTCCACATCTCCTTTCCCATTTTCCCTTTTTGAATTAACTTATCTCAAGCATTATCCGAGCTGTAAATAGCGCTTTTGTCTTTATCGCACTCCCTTCATTACATACATATCCTCTACCCTTCTTTTCGCATGCACATCTTGTTTTGCTTTCATATGGTGAAGAAGAAGAAGAAGAAGAATCTTCACCACATCGTTCCGTCTAGTATGTGGTGACACCAGTCTCTCAACTACATGGCATCCTCATATCCGCTTCCACACGAGGGGACGGAACACACATAGGACAGGGCCAAACAACAAGTTCCACTTTTGCCACATCAGAGCAAGCCAGCCTAATGATATTTTAAAGGTATGCAAGTGACAAGAGCTTGACGCTTATAGGCCTTACTTCCTGAGCGCATTAAGGATCACCTTGATAATCAGCCAGTGATTCTAAATGTTAAATTCCCTAGCTTCCTTCTCTCAAGTTTCCAAGCATAAACAAGTATACTATATACAAACACAAAAAGGACGCAATAGCCCTACAGCCTTGATCATCTCCTCATGTCCTCATCATGCACTGACTCACGCGTATAGCAACGCACTAAAAACTATGTGTTGTGTATCGAGCAGCTCACAATTCTTATACCACCTCCACTGTCACCAACAACAACATGAGATGATGAGCATTATAGGAAAACAAACTGTTAATGTTGTCAATCTAGGTCAACAGCGAAAGAATCATTAGCATTGGCACGTGATGGTATAAGCAAATACAGAAGCTATATATATATACTATCCATTACAACTACAGCATCCTCCAAAGTCCTCAACTCAGACTGACAGTACTAATACAGACATGTATGGATTGAACGCATACACACCACATGAACAAGTGGATGGAGCAGCAGGAGGACTTGGCAAGTCGTAATAAATAAATAAATAAATCAGACGTCATTTGTAACCTGAGTTAATTGTTGCCATAATTATCATCATCCCCTTCCTACAGTCTCTTAAAGTCAAAGACCTTGATTTATTCTTGTAATTGTTCCTTTTTTAATGCATAACAATAAAAGTCGTATCATCATATGACTTTATGCTCCGCCTCCTTGTTTCACTCCCATGAAAAACCATCAAGTGAGAATCTATGAGGGCTGGAGAGGAAGAGATGAGACATATACAAGCATAAGGTAAAAAGTGTGAGGAAGATAGCACGGTGTCCGCAATGAAAATTCATAATAATTACCACCATCATCATCATGGTTAAGCCTTGCCCAGCAGCTTGGAAAGGAGCGGCAAATTGAGATAATTCAATAATAAAACTCTTCTAGCTTGCTCAAAAATGAGTCAATTCATATATATAGTAAGTGGAATGCAACCAGTTGCGCTCACTGGCCGATTCCCTCCAACAAACAAACGCAAACACATAGAAGAAGGGCAGCAAAGAGAGAGAGAGAGAGAGACAGACAGACGGAGAAAGAAAGAGCAAAAAGATAAATGAGGTAACGACAAATTTCAAGCTTCCTCCTCATCTTCACATCCAAGGCGACAGAACTAACACCTCCACATAGTTGTACCAAACTGGCTCAAACTCACCATCACCATATCATAGATCCAAGATAATAAAAAGAGTAGCTCCTCTTCTATAATTTCTCAACTCACACAATTCAATCCATTGTCAAATCCTACACCAAACTACAGCTCCGCTCCTGTAGTTAGTGATCCATGCATGAAAAATTCATGCTCCTATTATTCCTTCCATGTATGAGAGTCGGTACGATAGCGAGCGTATGAACCTAATACAGTTCTCCCCATACACAACATCATAACCTTCCTCCTCCGACAGAACCCCATGCCAATTCAACCACATAACAATGCTCAATCTGGAACTCCTCATCCACTACCACTACCATCGTCTTCTTTTTTCTACATCTAATAAACAACACAAGTATACTGGTTTACATGAGACGAAAAGGCATCATTATCAACCACAACATTTATACGATCCTTCCAACATTTGCAAATATTCAGCTCCAGGCCGGCCTCCTTGAGGTTTTTCTCTCTCTATCTCTCTCTCTCTCTCTGTCTATACATGAACTTAACCCATGCTTCATGAGACGTTGGCTTGGGCAGAGTAACCCAAGCCTTTACCATATACTACTACTAACTCAAGCCTTGTCCGCTGCAGCGGGTTGGAAATTCCGTACTTTAATACATCCATGTAGTACAGCATGAGTCAATAAGTGTTGAAGGAGAGAAACTGCAACAAGAGAGCGTATACGATTCCTTCATCTGTCATGCCACCGAGATGGCAAATATACACCCAACCAACCAGCTCCTCACACTTCTAATCCACTTGTATAGATTCCCTATCTGTCCAAACAAAACACAAGAGTGAGTCCAGCCCGGTGGACTACACTATTGTAGTAATAACTAATAATAATCAAGTTTTCGCTACACATTCATGCACACACGGTCCATGGCCACCACTACAGTAGGCGACGTAGCACGAAAGAAGAGGAACAAGTGTGCAACATACCTAAGTATATGAACCACCTACAAAATTAGACAGTTTATAGCCATCGCACCGCTCGCATTTAGCTTGTGACAGCAAAAAAAAAGTCAAGTACCGTAAGGATTTCCTCTATCTCTCTTTCTTTCTCTCCTTCTCTCTACGCCTACTGATGATGAGGACCAATAGAGCAAGCTAGCAAGCAACACATTACGGCTGCAGTATAGCTTCATATATGACCTCCACCAACAAGTCTGTATTAGCAATGACAGACAGGAAATACAAAAATAGCGCAACAATTACTTCATAACGCAAGTCAAATCCCCCCTCCAACCCTCTTCTTTCTGTGCATCTCTCCTTGTCCAACAACAACAATAGTAATAATTCTATACTCTCTATACTACATTCTATTGTCCTCTTCATCACTGGACATTTCCCATTCTAAAACAACGGCAGCATGTACCAACAACAACAATTTCTTGCAAAACCCTTAACCGCACCAACTTACTGATAAAGCTATGCATACAGTATACAAACACAAACGCATACACATGTTCCTCCTTCTCCTTGTCCTCGTGTTCCTGCATACAAACGAGCGGTGAACAAGTATTACAAGGCATTTGCAAGACTTTGGTAGTAGAGAACACAGTCGTCACTCTCATGTCATAGACCTACCCTACCATACCATGCTCCGAACTCCGCACAAATTACTTTAACAACAACCAGGCAAATTCCCATATGCTACGAAATTAAAGTGAGCAGTCTAAAAGAGACTCTCACATCCCCATTAACAATTCAAAGTGCGAAAAAAATAAATAAAAAAATATTTTCTCTTCGTCTGCACGTAGCAAGCATCCTCATTAAATTCTCTGACAATTCTCTCCCAAACGGTCGCAGTCATCTTGTGGCTTGCTCCTCAAACTTTTCATTGACATTGAATGCGGCATAGGGCGACAAGTTAACGTCCGCCGGAAATCTTACTCTGACCAAGCAAGCAGCAGTCACTCAACAGCGACATACATGATCGCCCGCTGCTCCAAAATCACGCTCAAACCTCTTTCAACTCCCCTTCATTCAACTTATATATCCATACAAACTATACACAAGCAATTTTTTTCAATCACCCACACGCCTCCGGCGACGGAAACCACGTAGCTACAGATGATGTGGTCCACCTCCAACACAGAGACTCTCAATGGCAAGCAAGCACACAGCTTGAGCCCATAATCCCGCAGCATATACAACTCAGCGATGGTGTCCCCATCTCCTCCAGGTCAAGCTGCAGGATGTCTGTCCTTTTTACCTCATTCCCGATCACCTCGGCTACTCAGAAAGTCACATGAAAATCATGCCAATCTGGTCCAGGAAATAGGATTCTGACGCACTCCCAACTTATGACATCACTAGCCCACTCACTTTACAACCAGCAGCAGGATGAAGCACTCAATTTTTTCCTCTCTCTCTCTCTTTCTATACCTCATTCTCTCTCATCATGCAGGGAGAAAAGCCCAGTGAGTCTTTGCCCAGCAGAATGTAGTGAATCTTGTCTGAGTCATTCTGGCTTATCCCATTTATACATACGGACACACGGAATGCTGGAGCAATGAAAATCATGAGTGTGCATCTTGCCGCAAGTAATATGCGATTGGATCATATTACTTCACCCAGCCTGATGACACATGAACAACAGTCAGCACCAGATCCGTATCCACCCGCCGGCATACACACACACACAACACTTCATGCAGAAAATGTCGTATATTCAATTCCCATTCAGAATATCCCACAAAAATCTACTCCCCTTCAATCAAGTCACACTTGATTCTGACTGGAAATCAAGAGGCATCAATCTCCTTGCACAGAGTGACACCAGAGTGCGAGTGCCAAGCAGCTCATAGTATGGAGAAACAAAGGGGGAGGCGTTGCGGGGTTAACAATGATAATTAGTACAAGGGCTTCAAATTGAACAGCTTCGGCGGCGGCATAGTATCGTTATGAATTCACGCTTGAATTAACTGTGACGGAATATCCTCAGTCAGATAAACAGAACACACGCATTTATTAACGGCCGTCTCCACACATATAATATACACGCATTCACAAAATTCCCAAAGAAGAAGAAGATGAGAGCAAAGGAGAGAGAAAGAGAGATGCAGCACGAGTGAGGCCAGTCAACTCCTTCGGAGCAGAAAGGGTTGAGAGATGTTTGATTCATCGCATGAGAGTAGCATCATCTTCATCATCATAACGTAATCGAAATTGCCCACGAAAGAAAATTTCTATTGTAACTCTTTTGTGTCTCGCTTTATGAGCTTCTTCAATGCTTCATCGTCGTCGTCGTCGTCCTCCTCCTCCTCTTCTTCTTCACTGTTGTCGCATCCTCTTGCCCGTGCGTGTGCGTGTACATGTGTGTGAGTGTCTCATTCTTTTCTACAATCCAACCAACTGCCATGTGCCCAACACCCCATCACATGTAATAATGCTTCTCTGTCTGTACGTAACTTATATATATCTCTCTCTCTCTTTCACCTTTCCCATCTTCCTTTATATATATTCACAAGAACTGTGTGAGAGATGGAGGTCTGAATACCTCGCTTACGTCTCCGTATGTGCCCTGCTCGTCATATTCCTCCTCAACAGCGACGGTTCAAAATACCGTTGGCAATAATAAATATTTTCCCTTCCTTTTCTATATAGTATCTGCTCCACACTAAGTTGATCCTTTGTGCCTCTCTTCTATATCCACTACTAAGCCCGACCTTACAACAGAGGAGCCACTTGTTGGCCACTAAATTGCCTCCGCTTGACCCCCGTGACCTTGGAGACCAATGTACTTTATTATTGTTAATGATAATACAATTTTTCCCAATCCATAGGAAATCAAAGAGATCTTGAGTGTGCTCTTCATGGGCTCAGTACTGACCACAGCGTAGGCGGCATGTCATCACTGACGACAAACGTACATAAATAATATGATGATGATGATGACAATGATGACAACAGACCAAAAGCTTTTGTTTGTTCCTGTCCACATACTCACACAATGTAGCGACTACATGAGAAGATTAGCAAGGATATATTTCTGTCCACTTCTATACTTGGGTCATCATCCTGGAGAATAGTTATCGCATTGAGGAGATTCAGAGGCAGATATGAGCAGAGAGAGGTAAATAGCAGGTACTTTGGGATGTCACCTCTCTATCTTTTTTTTTAACAATAAGTAAAAATTCCATCCTTCGACTCTCTTTCCCACTCACATATCCTTCGGCTTGTCGGACGGAGTGCGTGCCTGCGTGTGTGTATATGGAGTGGACGACGACGAACAGACACCGTCGACAGGATCAAACATCTCGCTCAAAAGTCTGCCCCAAGAAGTAACAACACATCGACAGCAACTCCCTGCCTGCTACTACTTACTTATACCGCACACAAGGCTAAACTTGTACTCTTATTGTTAACTAGTTCTCTCTCTCTCTCTCACCTTCTGCTTATACACTACTTCAACTACTACACCACCATCTCCAGTTCACTAAAATATACGTATGTATATGCATCATAAATCTTGAGGCTTTTCTCAGGATAGGATAATCAGGATGTGAGTATATGAGAACCCAGTCAGTCAGTAACTTCTCTGCTCATGCTATACCTGCTGCTGCAGCAAATGAACTCCAAATATTTTGTCACCCTCCGTCTTATCTTGATCCAAAAAGCATTGAAATTGCTGGTCATGGCTTCTCCGCATTTTAGTACTCACTCGCTCGCTCACTCACTCTCCCTTTACATTTCTCATGGATGGATATATATAATACAACCATCCTATCCTCAAGCTCACTACTTGTCCCTATAGAAACACAAGTAAGTCAAAGAGAACAGAACCTATACCTTCCGATTCGGAACTCGATCCAAGCCTCAACTTTATAAATGTGTGTAGATATACACACGCACACACACAAACATAGCGACGAGTGAGTGGAAAAGAGAGAAGTTCGATGGCGATTTAAAAAGTTTACTTCTTTTCCACGAAATAACCTTCTTCATGCATACAGCATCTCCTCTGCACCTGGGAGATACTAGAGGGAAGAGCCATGAAACGAAAAAAAATCATCTTTGCCTGCCTATATGCTCCTTCTTAAACTCTCTTTACATCCTGCTCGCCCTTTTCTTATTCGTCGTCGTCGTCGTCGTAGTATTTTCTTCAACATCAACTTGGTCCTCTTTCCATCATCTTTTTTAAACCCTGCATCCACTAACTGTAATATATGTAGCTCATCTATAATATTATTACATCCAACAACTTCTCTCATAGACACACATACTCATTAACAGTCCAACTCCTACAAACACACGTACAAACACGAATAACTCTCTGTTTGTTATTACATTCCACACAGAGAAATATCCCCATTAAAACTTGCCTCATAAACTCAAGGGGACACGGATCAGAGGATGGTCTGCCAAAAGTAGTAAGTATAACTAACTCGAGCTCATATTTCCTGTCACTGCCCTTTCTTCATCCATTAAGAAAAACGGAAGAAATTTCAAGAACAATCAGAGAGGACAAGCTTGTCATTTGTATTAAATTTTCCATGTATTGGTCGCTTTTATGACTGACATTAGTACCTGAAGCTTATCAAGCTCCATCAATTTGACTTCTGTGCAGGCTCAATTCAACAAAAGGTCATTCATTCCACGGGACCCCACAGCAGGTAGAACACTTATCCCCTCTCTCATTATCACACATTTACATACAATCTCAAAATAAAGAGAGTAATATTAATTTTCCTCACGTCAATAATAAGACGATAAGGATAAGAAAAGTCATTGGAAAAACTACCTCTGGTGGTCTTTATTTGTATCTCACTATATCCTTGATTTTGCATCAAATTCATCATACAATCCTCAAGTAATTGACTCAATGTGTGAGAGAGACAAGAGCAGAAGAAAAAAAAACAAGCTAGCTAAGAAGCTATAGCTTAGCTCAAGCTACTAATCAGCTTGCAACAAGTCAGCAAGCACAGAGCCTTATGTAGTATCAAATGTGCCGGACTCTAGAATATTATATGCTCGGCATGTGTAATACAAACATGGACGTGAGAGCTTTAGCATCATCATCATCATCTTGTTCTTATATCCTCACACTCTCGCACATCTTTTCCAACAGCTCCCCCATATAGTCTTATCATCATCGGCATGATGATGTTGATGATGAGCCGTCACATATCTTCTTGCTCCAGTCACCCAAATGTAATAATAATAAGTACACATAAAGCGGAGAAGATGAGATGAGAAGACCAAGAAGACGAAGAAAAAAAGCTCTATGATCATCCGCTGTATGACGTGCCGCACAAAAGCATCATTGTTGACGATTACAAGTTATTCCCGAAAGGTGGCGATTATTATAATTCTCCTTAAACTTGATTAATCTGGCTCATTTACACTCATTACCAGCAGCGGGATGATCATACACAGTGTCATCATCGTACTCCTATATCTTGTGTCCTCTCATATATAATACTTCGCCCTTCCATCCATCCACTATACTATATGGCTCTGAATGACTTCTCCTGATGCTGCAGGATCATCCAACAAACAAGCAAGAAGCAAGCCGCACACACAAAGCAACTCTCCTTGGCCTACCCCTCCATAATATACAGAGAACATCTGACAGTGTGAGGGCTTCCCCCTCACCACTGCTATATCATAACTTGCAAAACAGTTAGCATTTCCTCATCACAGCACAATGAGTTTCTGCACTAACGGACACCCAGGCAGACTCTTTCCTCATATATCTATGTATAATACTACTACATGTCCACATAGTAAAGTAGACTTGCTCAAAATATCATGGGAAAGAAGCGAACGAGAGCTTTCAAAGGAGTAAAGTAGTAAGTGAGAGAAGGCTATATTTATTATGTATGCATATCTTTTATATGCATGCAGGACAAAATAATGTGAGAACTGCTCAAGTCTTTCCTCCATCGTAGCAGTCCACATATTACTCCCTGTCCATGCTCTTCCATTTATACTTAACTGCATTCATTGCTAGCTACACTGTGTGCGGGACTATATACTTTGTCATGCACACTCTTACTCAAAAAGGAAAGCAAAATCTAGGACAGAGAATTCATACAGCACACCGACCGACCGACCGACCGATGACAGACCAACAAATTCGCAGTATTATGCAGTAATTCAAGCCTGCTTACTACAAAAATATACCGCATCCAATTATTCCCCGATATGGCTCCCGTTGGCGGGCAGGAAAGGCGAGCAAGATTATTGGCATCATCCTATATACATATGTATATATTACATATTCAACGACAATGAATATCAGACAACACTGTCATTTGTCACTATGGTCGCCTTCTACAACTATCTACAACATTTTATAATAATTCATCAATATTTATTTGAACCGAAAATAGAGGCCAAGTTTCACAATGAATATTTCCCACACATAATGCAAAAAAAGTGATGAATTTGATCCAAATTTTAATTCAAAGTTTCCCCTCAACATTTGACAATGTCATGTCCTATCCACTGACCCAAATACTACATAGCTCTCCTTCCCTTTACAACAATTATAACTCTAACAAATTGCGTCACAGCTTGTAGTAATCACGTCCTTCTTCACGCTCCGGCTCCTCCCGTCTCCTCAACACAAAACAACTCTATACTATATGCGAGAGAGGAAAACGTTGACCTAAAACGGCCATGTCGCCAATTCAACTCATCATTATTATCATCTCTGTCTTTCCTTTGAGAAGGGGAAGAAAAAAAACTGTCATGGCACATTGTTCATGCAAATAATTGGATATGTGAGAGGATTGAAAATGGCAAGCCATCCCTGCAATTCCAGGTATGCCAAAGAAGACATTTATTTACACACGTGTGTCTCTGTGAATATGTTTGTAATGTACAGCAGCATAGTTCATTAGAATCAGCCATCATCAACTAGAGAGGTAAAGAGCGGAGAGGAGGGGAAAAGGCGGGTTGGCGGAGAAAAAAAAGATGAACAAGATTGGAATTTCTGAGCTGTGGCACACACAGCTTTCGCATCAACAACAACAGCATTGGAGGAACTCACTCACAACGCATTCATCCATCTCCATCAGTCTGCTTTCATATCGAACTTGCCAGTAGTGTACAGTGTGTGTGCATGTGTACACACAAGTGTGAAGACTCCAGACATGAATCTTTGTGCGGCGCAACTATCATCATCATCATCAACAACAACGAGACACATACACCCTTCAAGTGCGTGTAACTTTAAACACTCATGATGTTGATGAAAAGGTATATAAAACTGATGACTGACTCACTAACTCACTGACTCAGGCTCACTGCAGTGATAACCAGTTGCGATTCTGTCTGGCGCCAAAATTATAAAAATATATCAACTAAAGCAGCCAATGACCGTGTAGGATTGGACCAGCAGTGTGTGTGTATGGATAGTCTATACGTACAATGTCTTTATTGCATGTGTATGTCTGAACATTTCACTCACTCTGTTGACTAAGTGAAGAAAATGGAGGTTAAGAACTGGTTTATGCTGCTGCTGCTGCGTTAACAAATTATAAAATCACACATATCCACTACTAGTACACACTTTACAAAACACAAGCTACTGCAATTCAGCCCCCACTGTCTGACTGAGTACAGAGCTGAAATCAAGCATGCGTCCACGCCTGATATGTACAATTGATAATGCATAACTAATGAAATCCACACCTCTATATATTACACTCGCCCAATTATTATTCACATCCTACCGGTTTCATCATTATCCACACAAACATACACACAGACAAACATCAATTCCTCAGTCAGACACAGTCTCAGCTTTAGTTTAGCTCCGCTCCTCTGCTACTGTTCGTAATCATAACATACGAACAATAACTCTCTTTTCGCTCGCAAAGTTACAAAAAAATTGCAGTCCATGCACAGATTACAATCCTAATATAGTAGCAGCTGGAATAATAATCCACAGACCAAGAAGAAGAACAAGAATAAGTAGAAGAAGGGCCGTATAGAATTGATGCTCATTCTTTTTGTACAGTTTAACAATTTACGGCTTGCTAAAGTACTGTATCGTACATCAAGTGTGCGGCAAAGCACCGTGTTGCCACGACCAAAACATTATGTTGATCATGATGACGATGATGATGATGATGATGATGAAGGAAGCCAGGAGAAGAGGATGACGAGAGGAGGACGGACTAATACAACAAACGGTATGTGCTCTTTCCTTGTCTCTCTCTCTCTCTTTTGTCAGTATGTTACCCTTCTCCATACTAATACTTATACTCTTCCCCAATAAACTTGCTCAACAGTTCATCCCTTTAAACTTATAATTCCACATCGACCCTCTCATCCTCACATACAGTATAACTCTGCAGCAAACAATAATTGTTCACTACAGCTCCACATATCCACAGAGGTGGGGTGAGTGAGTCAAGGAACAAGTAGTAGTACGTATATATATATATATATATATACATACAAAATGTATAAAGACAGAGAAACAGGAGGCTTCAAACTTCCATACTCTTTCTCTCCTCCACATGCATGCATCAACCAACAACATCAACATATAACACACAAGGCAAAGGAGAAGAAGCAAGCAGCAGCATAATATACCAGAGGAGAATTCTCAGCCTCCTGGTGTTATCCTTTAAGCAGTCTGACTCAAAATGTACAACTGCTTAAGGATATTGTTCAACACGCGAGCAAACCTGCCTCACATATTATATGCCACACCATCAAGCTCTCATACACACACACAAACACACTCACAAGCACACAACTACCACCACCACCACCGTCCTGCTCGCTCGTCCTCCTGGCGGCTCCATTCCTTCGTATACACACTTTTGCTTTACCTTTTAATTCCAAGATGTTTCTCTCGTCTTCTTCTCCATCTCCTTCCTCACTGTCTCTCTCTATCTCTTACTCTTTTCGCTCTCCCTCTGACTCTCAGTCAGTATGCATCTCTTTCTCCCTCTCCGACATCACTGCTCAGCTGAACTCAAGAACAACACTGTGTCTGCTCCTTGCTCATGGTAGTCATAGTGGTAGCAATCATATATAGGATCCCACAGCTCAATGCATACACACACTCAATCAGACAGATTGCTTACGTACCCAGGCTTACGTGTGTGTGTGCGTGTGTATAAGGAGAGAGGCACGTCAGAGCAATACTTATAAAACGTCCTTTAGCCACAGATTACTTTTGTAAAGCATTAACTAAGGCTCTCTTCTGATTGCATTCTCTACTCTGGCTCTCCGTCTCACTGTACTCTATGCTGGTATTCATGCTTGTAAGTGTGTGTGTTGTAGCCAGCGAAAATGAGTTTACTACACCACTAGCCGAGGTCATACCAACTTATCCGCACACACACACACACACATACACACGCATACATTATTACACACACACACACCGTGCTGAAACATAGACTTTACCACGTCGTGTGTTATTCCTTTTTAGTCCACCATTTACACACCGCTCACATACTCATCTTCATGTATACTGCACATTATTATCCACGTTGGACAAGCAAACCTATTCCTATATGTCACACACACATATACAGACGTTCACACACAACTCCGCACCATTCAATAAGTGCACATAATAATAATAATAGTAATGATGATGATAATAATAATACAAGAGTGTCAGTAAGGAATCCTCAAGTTACGATCACGCGCTACTATATTATAGAAAAATCTCCTTCAACTCTCAGTCAGTCAGAGCACATAGTATAGCCACTTACAGATACACACATAATAAACTACATGTGTACATGTATAGTACAAGAGGAAAATACAGTCACTCTGCCCGCTCTGATTTTACAAGTACTGCACTCAACTCTTTGTAACCAGTGAGCAAAATTCTTGACATCAACTGTACTAATTGTAATATGCCACATGCTAATTCCATCCATGCGCATCATACATATATATACAAAAGTCAGAGGAGAAGAGTTCGGAATGCGAGCAAACGGACGTGTGCATAGAGTGTATAATTTTCCTCCGCTTTTACCCTGAAGAAGAGAAGGGATTTTTCCTTCACTTCATCATCATACAATGATGATATTCAGCCAAGGATTAAATAGTCTCACTTTATAGGGACATACTAGTGAAGTCATGAGAGACAAGGAGCGATTGAGAAAAAAAACGTTTCCTCTAATTCCTTGACAGGTTCATTCACACGTAGTGTATGTATATATCTAACATAACGACACTACATAGAGGGGCCATAACAGCACCATTCACTATTACAGAAACTTATAAAGGGGTAGAATAATAGTGTGTTTGTTGGTATATATATATATGTATCCTTGCAAAAATGTCGCAACAGTGACTGCTAGCTTCACTGCCTCGTAAATATAGTAAGTCATGCCTTGTTGTTGTGCCGTTCTGAGTTACAGAAGAATGAGAACAAAGTGGGAGCAACAAGGAGGCCGGTCGCAGGGAAACTCACTTTTGATCACACATCAAACTTGCATGCGCACACACACACGAACAATAATAAAAGGATTAAATGCGACAGATCAATAACTTTTCTCTCTCTCTCTCTCTCTCTCTTTCTCTCTCTCTCCCCATGACAAATCCACCAAGTGGTAGCAATCAGAGCTTTGATCCATAACTAACACCAGTAATGATGATGATTGGACACTAAGCGGAATAATCATTGTGCGTCGAGCCTCCGGCAGTATCAAGTGGTGGTGGTGGTCGCGCGCGAGCAAAGCCATTCATTTACGCGAGTTAAGTAGCATTTAAGAGGGATGATTACAAGGAAGCTGGCCTATAAGTGTCTCTGTTCCAGCAGCCGCCTTCCAGCTCAAGTGCAGCCCTGTTGTTTGTGTCTGATTCTGTGTAAAGATAGACACAGAGACCTCCGGCTAGTGTCAACATTAGAAGATTTAGTCGCAAGCAGAAGGCTATTAGGTCAGTGTCACTTCACAGCAGAAACAACAACAACAACAACATTCCCAGCTGCTGCTCTTTCAATGTACAACGCCTTCCAGCTGGAATAGTCTCCTCCATCGTTCCATCCAGTCAACATAGCAACGGAGATCGCAAAGGGAAGTGTGCACGTAGTATGAATTCTCTCTCTCTCTCTCTCTTTCTCATCCGCTTCTAATTCCATCGGGGCATATTTCTGCAGCTACAAATTTATCACAGCCATGCAAATGACTAGAAAATGAGCAGATTAACGACATCGCCCTTCTCTATCCCAACGACAGAACATTATATGACTTAATCGGTCGCATGGAAGTCTTGTGACTGCACTGACTTCAAGCAATCCCATACAATTTCTCCTTGAAGACACCCAAATATCACATGTGTGTATGGAGCCGTTACTCGCATACATAACAACAAACTAGTAGTACTGAACACTGCTACCGGTCGCTTCTCAGTTACAAATTGCTGCTCAATAGTAAAGCTAGTAGCTCACACAGACACACACACACACACACTCACCACACATATACAAACTACTAGAGCGATATAATTTTACTGTGTAGTGACATTATCAGCCGCTTCGGTCTAACTCCAACTTTTGTTTAATACATTGATCAATAATTTGCCAGGATCAATACACCACCAGCATACCACTTGCCAGCGAAAATGAAATTCTACGTACTTTTGTTCCGCCTCACCAGTCCACAGCAGCATGTCTGACAGAAGCCATGGTGTGCTCTTACCATGTAGTACAGTTTACTGCATGCATACGCATACAGTTACGAGACGAGCACATGTACGGGGCTAAAGCAGGTTTATACCTTTGGCCAGGCTCATTCGCACCATTAGCCTGACAAAGCACATGTATAGTACAGACTGCGGACGGATGTGTACATACATTGAAATTCACCTTGGTTCCTTCCTTCCCTATTAGCCGTTCGCCATCCATTAGCTAACGGAGCCATTGAATGATCACTGTCATCAAAATTCATGATAATCATCCTGATAGTGATGCAATTATAATGGACAGGGATGCACTGGATTTCATCAGCCTCATCAATTTCGTGTTGTTGAGGAAACTGAGAAACTTGATGGAAAGAAGGATTTATATTGTCCAGTGGAATTTTTTCCTCTTCATTAATTCTATTATACGTACGTCGCACGATGATCACCATGTGAAACCAACTGATGGCCAATATTGAGTGACCAAATGCACACACACACGCCCACACTAACACACTACATAACCTCAATTAGCCAGGACTGGCACATGCCGTGCGAGGGGGAAGCTGCACCAGTAAAATGGAATCTGGAGCAAGGTAAAGTGGGAGCATTAAGGTGAAATTAGGTTTATGCTATCGGAAATAGTGGCACTTCCAGGTCATATAGTTTTGGAGACAAAAATTCCAACTGTATTTATTAGCTGGTCAAGTCATTATTATAAAGCTCTCTGGTAATTTTCTCTCCCTCTCTCTCACTTTTTCGGGGAATTCAACAACTGTTGCTGATAGAAACATTATTATTATTGTTGCCAAAAAATTATTGAAAAGCCAACACAAATGTTGGCATGCTACAAATACTATATCCACCGCAAATATTTTGAACTGTGGGAATGGGACAAACATGGCATACTGCTCCGCATTTAGGGGCTGTTCTTCATTGTATGTCATGGGTATGTTATGTACTACGAGGGAGAAGGAGACCAGAGGGCAAAGCATGCAGGAACTATGGCTGTCCTGGATAACTGAGGTTTTGTACGGTGGTCCGTATAGTACATGTGTGTGTGCTTCGGATCCCCGCAGGGCGGTGTGAGGAACAGATTTATTGATTGAGAGAAGTATATAGCAGTGCGAATTCACTTACCGGCAAAGACGCTGCAGGATTCGGTTGAGGAATAGGAATTTGCTGTGTCTGATTTAGCTGAACATTGGCATGGTTTGCACTCCCTTGGTAGCCAGAGTGGCCGATGGGAGGGTAGTTATTAGGTGGTGGCACGGCACTCATACCCGGGTTCGGTGAGCGGCTCATAAAAGGTTGCATATGCGGAGAACTTGCCATGTGACTAGCACTGACACTGGCGCTCACACTGGATCCCAGTTGACTCCCCGAGGAGTTCCCATGGCTGAAAGACTTGCTCTGATACAAAGGCGGCTGAGACTGTTGCTGTTGTGCTTGTTGTTGTTGTTGTTGTTGCTGCTGCTGCTGTTGTTGTTGTAGCATGGCAGAGCTAGGCAACCGTGCAGAGTTGGCAGAAATTTTATGCTGAGGAGGGGTTGGTGGGGGCGGTTGTACATGACGTACATGATTGGAATTCACACTACTTCGTTTAATATCCATCGATGTAAAGTTTGCCTGATGACTGTACATATTAGTTTCTTGTTTAATGGGCATGGTCATTCCCATATTGTCACTAACACCTGACACACTGGAAACACCACCACTGGACTGAGTTCTCACGGACACATTGGAATAGTTGGATGAGTTGCTAACACTATTAACATTTATACTGCCACCACCAGCAAATTCACCACTCCCACTGTATCCATAAGAGTCCCCATTAAACGGAGATCGAGCTGGAGAGGAATTGGAAGCGGGATTTGGTTTGAAGGTACTCATGCCAAGTTGTGCTTTATGTTGATGTTGTTCTGCCATTTGCTTCAGCGTTTGTGCCGCCGGACTGTCAAGGGCCAAGCTGCCAGGAGAGGTGTAAGGGACTCGGGTAACCTTAGAGTTAATCCCTCCAACGACGCCGGGATTGTGCGGCGTGGGCGTGCCTGAGGAAGGACAGTAGCTCGGGTTGGAATTCGGTGTCAATGGGGTCGTTTGACCCTGCGCCCCACTGGGGGAAGCGCTGTCAAATATGGCCGAGCCTGAGCTGTACGGCGGGGTTTGTGACGGCTGATGGGAATTCAGCTGGGAGGCCAACGGACTTGCAGTGGATGCTGCAGCAGGACTAGGCCCAGCACAATGAGATAATCCACGATTGCCACAACCGCCATCCGCTGAATGAACGTTCCCATCTGACTCCATCTTGACCATGTTGAGACGCGGTGAAGCCGTCGTCGGGGTGACAGGGGCAACAGGAGGAGTTCCACCATGACTGTTGTTGAGTCCACTACCAAAGGAAGATGTACTGTTGCTATCGGGACAACTTTTCACATTTGTACTTTGAGTATGATTGGTGGAGGGTAGAGTGGAAGTGACCCCGGGATGGGTCTTGCTACTCTGATGGTCGTCGTCAAAATCATCGAAATCTTTCATGAAGTCCGGGTTGTCAGATATCTCGGAAATCAGATCCTTCAACGTGTCATAGTTAATCATTCCCTCGTTGGGATCATCACCCATACCCATGAGTCCGGACATGATGGATCCCTCCGTCGCATCCTTCTCCAGTGCTGCGGCACACTCATCCAAGTCCGCAAAGGCTGGCTCCTGTTTAAACTCTATAGTTAAGCTGTTGCTCGTGGAATATGATGAACTGTTGGATGGGGGACCGTTGACACCGGCTGAGAGGGGACTGTGAATGGGTGGGACTGACGGCACTGATGCTGGTTTCATCAGAGATTTCTGCATAGAACCGGCTCCGCTTGACAGTTCACCTGTGTGAGCTGGAAAGGTATATTGACATGCTAACAACACAGAGACTCATGCTTCTATCATCATCATCATCATCATCATCATCATGCCGCTGCCATTGCATGTGTGATCACTTGCTCATTCATCAAATACCCTCATCCATTATACACTTTAAAGTAAACATTTCAAAAGTAACATCAACTATTCCCGCTGACCGCAAACAGAGCACTCGTATAAAAAAAGGTCAATACTGAGAGCATGAAATCACACACACTTTGCTGCCAGCTGAGCACGCAGGATGTGAGATTTAAACTGATTTGCTTACTTTGAGACGACGGAGATTGACCCGGGTGGTGGAGGGAGCTGGAGGCGCAACCCGAGCCCATGGTCCCATTTACACCACTTCCGCAGGCAGGCATCTTTGCTGGCGGCTCGTAACTATCCGAACCGCCATTCCCTCCAGAAGCCAGATCACCGCCTTCACAATGCCTCTTCTGCAGCTTTTGCGTTACCTGTGAGATAGTAAGGAGAAGTGAGCATTATAGAAGACACTACTCTGACCATCTACAGAAGAAGAATTGTTTAGGATAAACACAACAGGGAAAATCTCTCTCCCTTCCCACCACCTGATTCTAACTTGGCTCCTTCCCCCACTCTTTTGTACGAGCATCTAACTCCAGCTGATTATTATTACGTGCTAATAAAAAGGCTCACAAACATGATTATAGCTAATTAACGAGCAAGGCTGAAAATCAAATACTACTACTAATCTTTCTCCCAACACACAAGCATGGTTAGAAAGTTATATGTGGACACTAGCTTTAAGTCTCAATGAAATGAGCCAACAACTGATAAATCAACCTCTAGCCCTCAGTACTTTAAATGCACATTCCTGCTCTTTCTCTACAACTATCCCACAAAATCAGCCACTTATCTCACAAACAAACAACCAATGTGAATGTTGTGCAAATAAAAAAAAATCAATCCCAAAGACATTATTGGCTGTAATTAGTGACCGGAATGTCCCCAAACTTTTTGGACAGTCCGCAAGACTAATGAGACTCATGATAGCCAACTATATGTACACAAAAAAAACACTGAACTTACCGAATTATTAGATCCGTCTTTATTTTTATCCGACTTTTTCGCTGTCTTTTTCGGCTTGGACTCGAGGAAGCGCTGACGAAGGGCAAGTGTTTCTTGTTTTTGTTGATCATTAAGGCCATTAATGGTATGTTCAAACCTGGGCCCACAGTCATCGTGATGCTTTCGATAGCCAGTAACTCGACGTCGTAATCGTTCCAACACCGCATCCTTCGGGCCCTGCATCCCGGGTCCTTTGGGCATCAGGATGTCACTCATTGCCCTCAGTCAGTGCATACTGAGAATTTCAACAACACTCGTTTAACAATGACCACCAGTTACGGGTCAGTTTCACATAGACATATATATACTAACACTTGCTTCACAACAGAATGTACACACAGTGTGTGCACCACTGAATGACAGTAAGAACCTCCAAAACACATACACGCACACACAAACACTGCTGATCTCAAAAGCAACGCATGACTCAGAGGATATTATCCGTGAGGATATTACCCTTCACTCCAAGAGATGTGAAGTCGAACTAACGGCAGCTCACAACAATATTTTGCTTAAGTCTAGCAGCCTGCTTTCTAACGGACGAATAAGCTCTGCGCAGAGGTGTGGCCTCCGGCTCAAGCAGGCTCATGCACCAACTTAAGCAGTGATGGGCACGTATTTTTCCCAACTACAAAATCAATTTCAATTGTAACTTGATAATAACATTAGCCCCAATTAAAGGTATTAATCCTGCCAGCATAAATATAATGGGTTGGTAAGGATTGTGCTATGTTTTTTTTATTCCTTAGTCTTTTGGCATCCGAATGAAATTGACTACTGGCTTGGGCCAGTCCGGTGCTCACACTTTAAAATCTCGAATGCCTATTCCAATGAGATCAATAAAATTACCAAGCTTGAATTTAAAGAGCCAATGTTCTAATCAAAATTACAATTTCCCGTAAATCCGACATTGTAAGCGCGCGGAGCTCTAAGGTCTACGGTTAACACACCGTGCCTCATTCATTAGTTGGTAAATTTTTTATCATCGTATTTCTGAAAAAAGACAGGAATCTATAGGGAACTGGAATTAATATCATGTGAAGTGTTTGGATAAATACAGATTATATTCAAGGTGTACAAGGGCTAGAATGAGGGATCATGTCTGTGAGTGACAGTATTAAAAGAGTATTGCCCATCGATGTTTAAAACAGAGGAACGAGCTCAGCTGTCCAAGTGGGGAAACATGATCTGCTTGAGCTGAGCAGTGCTTCACAACTGCCATCATAATCTCGCCAGTGATGTTGACTACTCCTTCACCTTACCTCTCCCTCAGAAGATGTCGTAGGATGCTCAAAAATTCAGAGTGCTAATTGAAAAAGTAATTATTTGATAACTATTGAGGCTTTCCAGACGTCATCATTATCTTATCTGGAATGGATGGATGGGAAGGAATCGTCGGCGTCATATCATTGACTAAATAATAATGAGTTCTCGTGATTTTAATTAATGGCAGGTTATACAGGCGATATGCAAAGCCATCCTCGTAGTGTGGTTGTTGTGATCAAGCTGCCGATCGTCTCCATTCAACCTGCAGTTCAATGAAATAGTTTCCCACAGAATTTTCCAAGTCTAAATGGGGATTTACCACTAGCTATAAACTCCTTTAAAATTTATCGCCATGTACGAGCACTAATTCTGACCTCATGACACTTATTTAGTCTTTATTATTGTATGAGCCGAGATAATTTCTCCGTCATTTTCCTCTACTACTTACATAACTTCCCTAGAATCATTTTGTTACAATTTTGCATGTTTTGGCATAGGGCAGACGTAGCTGGAAATGAGGCTTTTGGGGACGACTCCAAATATAATTACTCGCTCATGAACATGAATTTATGTCCTTGAGTTGGGATGACCACATTCGATTTCCAATCCATGTCAGGGGAGGATGGATATACCGGCTTGAAGAGCATTGAACACAGGACAAGATGAGTTAAGAAATTCTACTATGTAATTGCCATAGCGACACGTGTGACGTTATGAATTTCAATGGACCATAGAGATGCTAAATTCATGAGTCGAGTTGGAGTCCCTGGATGAGATTTTGGCCACAGCGTGTTAATTTTCAGGTGTGTGTATATACGAGTAGAATGGGACAGACAGAGAGGAGGGAAATGAGGGGAAATTTTCCATCCGTCACATAAGGCAGCCTGCAGAAGCTTTTAATGTCCTCGTTATATTCTCTGCTCACAGTTAGACTTGAGGTTAAAAGTGTGACTTGGGCTTATTGTGAGACGACGTTGATGGGGGCTATGAGTCTATAGCTCATCATCAGCCAGAGCTAAGTCGAAACAAAGGAGTTGGTGCAAGATGATCATTATGATTCTTGAAGGAGAAGAGACCCTCTCAGCCGACCATTTAAAATGTTCACATACTCATCTATGGTGGATGTTAGACTGAAAACTTTACAGACAGAGTAGTTGAGGATCAATGAAGTTGGCATGCGACACATAGAGGGTGGAATGTTAGTTTAAAAGCCACAGTTGTTGCACATATATTTGTCAGACAGTGGTGGAAACAGGAGAAAACTGGTGTAAACTATATTAATTCCCCTCTCCGTTCCTGTTAATTATATCCACTTATACGACCCCAAGAGCGACCAAAAATCTAAAGTTTCTTGCGAGGTGGTTTAGCTTTTAACTTATTCCATGGCCATGAAGCACCTCTCTGTTCATTCCCTTACACATTTATATTCAATTAGCAATGTCATAATATGTACATGTGGTCGTATATTCCATTCCTTTCAATGCCTTCCTCATAATAATCATCATGAGCACCATCGTCGTCATCATCAGTTGGTGTGTTAACGCCAACCAGGAGATTACCCCATTGTGAACATCGGAATTACAAGTAGATTTTAACACTACACTCACTCTTCCCTCGCCCATGTATGTTAATATAGAGAGGGGAAATCTGTGAAAGCTCAATAAATTGTCATTCTATAGCGGAAGATTTAGATTTTCACTATGTTGATAATTTAAGATGCGTAATGTACCAATAAGCAGATGACCTTCAGACTTACTAGTATCATCTTAGACTATAAGACATTACAGATTAAGCATGCCTGACTGGAAGCGTCCAAAGGGCTCATGTCCAGGAGTGCATTGAGACCTTCGAATAACTCTTTTACAGGGCCTGGCACTATGTAAATGCCATGCTTCATGATGTGGTGCAATGCTAAACACCTTACTCCAATTTACCCTGCCACACCCAAAGCGACTTGTTGTGCTTATGCTACTTTCCAAAGGCTTTAGTGGACATAGAACTCGGACGCAAATGATGAGTGGCAGGTGCTAATCACCAAGTCTTGTCTTTTCCCTATTGGGCTGCTATTCACCATGGCCTTCCAATCGGTCATCACATTGCGAATTTTTCGTTCCCATGCAGTGGCGGTACTTATTAATTCACTTTTCAATCACTGGCTTTATCTACCGCTATATGAAGCCATGTATATAATGCCGTGGATTTGACCTCATCGAACTGTATTGCTGTTCATAACACAAGCTTATCGAAACAGCTGTCAACTGACTGGAATTGAAAAGCAGGTGACCCAATACATGAGGATGAGCTGGCTCCTGATCATGATTGAGCAAGGAGTTCAAAGGGTATGCACGGTAACATCTCGTTGCAAACTCTATGCAAACATAGGAGGAATTGTCCACTTCAAGCTGAACTATTATAGTGCTTGGACGTTGTGGTACTACTACTACAGCTACTGCTATTCACTAGAGTAACAATTGTTGCGCTGTTTTTGAATAATTTTTAAGCTACATACATGCGCAGAGGAAAAACATTCGAAGGCTGAAGCCTAAATGTCTGGATGAATCTACATGAGAATAGGACTTTTGTTCTTTGGTCCACTGCCACACAACTGTTGCCTGATACTAAAATGGCCTTAGTAATAGAGGCCATATGCTTCAAGTCTCACATGTCTATGCTTCCACCGCCTAGCTATCTTCACATATGCGTGTGACATTTTAGAATAGATATCCGACTGTCATTGTTGTTCAGCTACCATAATGAGCAGCTAACAGGGTTGACTCTTCTATTCAAAGTTAATGCTCGTGCGAATCACACCTGGAGGGAGTTATGTATGAGTGGCTCAGGCCGAATGAATATGCTCTCAACATTAATATTACATCCACACCCCACACCAAGTGGAATAGTAAATGTGTAAATGTGTGCAAAGAAGTAAATGAACTTAAAGGCTGGATCACACTGCAGTTGTTCTTTGTCGGTCAACTTAAGTACTGTATTGGTTTTTGGCGACACGATGCAAGTGATATAGTTTTGACCACAGTTAGTACACACTTAACCTTTTCTTCTTCATCTTCATACATCTTGCTCAATGTTTTTTTAACTATGAAACTACTACTTGAAGCCTCGGCCAGTCGGCTGCATAATTGAAGAGAGTTAGATATATTTTTAGAAAGTAGAATAAATCCAGTTTCGAACCATTACTCACACAGACTTTATGATGATCTACATTACAGTATATATATAGTATTCATAATAAAGAATGATAAGAACAACAAGGATTCACAAACTGTATGCATGTATACAGGTGAACGAATAATTCAATATATCTCTCTACTACGTTTTGCGCAAACATTGGAATGATCATCACTTTGATGACGGACTCTCTTTCACTAATCAAATAGTTGTATATATTATAGGTAAAGTTTTGATTGTAAGTTGTTGTTTTCTTTCTTTTTTTTACCTCCGACACAGAAAAACAAAATGAACGAGAACTTCCAGATATATATTATTTTATATATATGTATACATACACATACGACGATTACATCAACAACGACTGATTTTCATCCTTCATCATCATCATCATCTTCTTCCTTCTGCATCTCTTCTAATTTTTCTTAAACAATCTTGGATAAGTATTTGATGGTAAAGGGCTCTTTGTGTGTCTGATATTTCAAGCCTTTTTAATTCTTCGTGTACAGGTATATAGCTACGATAAGACCATAGAGACCCAAGACTTCAGCGAAGATGAGAATCAGGATCATGCCCACGAAAAGGCGAGGCTGCTGAGCTGTTCCTCTTACTCCTGCGTCTCCTACAATTCCAATTGCAAAGCCGGCTGCTAATCCACTAAGACCCACTGACAATCCTGCACCCAAGTGTAAGAACCCCCTGTGGAATCACCCAGAAGAGTCAGCAGAATTAAATGATCCATTACACATTTGCAAACAATTATTCAAACATCAGCATCTTAAACCATTTCTTTCACTCACTTAAACGCAGAGTACTTGCTTGGTTCTTGCAAAGCACCAGCTATGAGGACCGATACGACGAGACCATAAATGGCGATGATACCCGCCATGACAACAGGAATGATGCTTTTCATGATTAATTCAGGTCGCATGACTGACATAGCTGCGATACCAGTTCCTGACTTGGCGGTTCCGTACGCGGCTCCCAGCGCTGAAACGAGAAAAAAACATTCATTTAATTACATTTTTAATGTCATCGTCATTCAACAACACCTCATCAGCTCAAAAGCAGTCCGACTATCTGTAAGTTTTCCAATAGAGCTTGACTCCGTTCATGTTGGCAATAGTTTTGGAATGCTGAGGCAATCAGGATTAGCTCACAATCCAGCTTCATGCGTACGTCATACTTGCTGCTGCTGCTTGTAATTACCATGCCAGAGGCTTCTTCACAGCAAGTCATATTAGTGTAACTTTAATGACGAATAAAGTCTCGGCAAGATAACCACTACAACCCCATCGCTAGAGTCAATAACTGTGAACCAAGACTCCAACAAGCTTAATGATTCATTCGCTCTATGTATTTCCTTATTTATTCAAGCAACAAGGATGAGAGACTACAAAAAAAATTTTTTGCTCCCTCTGCCGCATCCTAGTATATAGCTTACAAGGATTACAGCAGTACAGGCGCAAGGTTTCAGCAATCAAATTCGAAGGCTGTCGATTCCACTAATATTACAACCCCATCATCATTATATTTTCCTCATTGAAAATCATTACTCCACCTATTTACAATTCCATACTAAACAAATTCCGACAGACAGCTTTCCCGTCCTTCCCTCTCTCACCTCATACCTATCTCTTCCCTGTTACAACCCGTTCCATTCATTCAAATTTAATCTGGGGAATCACTCCCGACAAATAATGCTAAAGACTCACAACAATCAGGTGTACGTCATAAATACATACATACTGTTACTGGGAAATTCACTGACTAAGAGGTTTAACCTCGATGCAGTGGAATGTGTGAAAAGAGTCAATTGGAATAAACGCCCCTATATACACCAAAAGAGTCAACAGATCGCCAGAGTGTTTTGTTACGCATTTCTGCTCATATATATATTTGGAAAACTGAATAATTGATGGGACTGAATGCAGCCAGTTTGGAGAGGAAAGTTCCATACAGCTATCACCAAAACTTTTCAAGACTTCCAGCAGCAGTAATATAAATGTGCAATGTAAATGGTGAATATACCGAGTAGCATACGCATGCATCGCTATCGCACCCACATTTTCTTTCCACTGTTCCAATACCCCAAACCCCACACACACAAACACATTTCTCAGCCTCATGCCAGTCACATCGCCGGGACAGTGAGTGTGTTGTAGCGTCTGCACCTGATTTCCCAATAATTTCTTTGCATGATGAGCAGTGAAATGTAAGGAGTGTGGACGCAAATCCATAGATAATCCATGGCCTACTCCTTCCTAAGCTCTAGCAACTTCCAAATAGACCCTGTCATAGCAGAGCTCCATAAGGACACACTACTGCTGCCATATGATTTTAAAAAAAAAAGCTTGCATTTATTAGTATGAAATCACCATGACGAGTCCGTCCCAGCAGGTTGAAACAAAGAGTATATAGGCATGACAGCATAATGAACAAGTGCCAGTTGGAAATGAATAACGAGCAATGAATGTGATAAGATACAGTTCATCATAGAGTTGACAATAGGTAGTCCAGGACTCTCCGAGATACAACTACATAGACGCAATAGGCCAATGGCAATGACCAGTAGTGCTTGATGATGATAATAATAATGATAGAAAAATCTTCCATCATCACCTGTTTCCACTGACCACCACTGATGGAATTGAATCCCATACGACCCATTTCAATATTCCTCTCTTCCCTCTACTACATACACAATCTCCATCAACAGCCCTGACTATACTACTACACTTCCATCATTTAACAAACACCTGCGAGCTAAAAGGAGCTTCTTCCATATTGCTTACAACAACAACAACAACAGCAACAAATATAACCAGTCCTTGTCCACTAGCAGATGATTACGTAAAAAAAAAATCTTAAAACTTTTTCCCCTCCATCTCTCCAGCAAGGTGAGACGATTATGGAAGCATCATCATCATGATCATGACGATAACAATAAGGAAATACATACCATGTTCATTTAAATACTAAATAAATAATAACTTACCACTGAATACCATGGCTGAGGCGGCCCCCATAACTCCAAAGAATGGACCGTAAACGGGATTTTCTGCCATCCTGAGTATCTGCTAGGGAATGTACTTAGACGACCACACTTGAAACTATGAAGCACTGAAAAAAAGCGGAAACCTCTGCTCAAAATTTCCAAAAATGGATTGATCTTCTTCTCTTTCAGGTTAACTCGAGAGAAAAAACAACGACTTTTCAAGATGACTAGCAGGAAGGATTTTAGTACGGAGAACCGAGAGCAGTATTACCACAACTGACACTTCTCGCCCAGCCAGTGAACAACTCCCCGAAAGAAGAGCTGAAAATACTCAATGAAACTTATATGCGGGACCTGCTTGGAGCTCTCTACTGTACATTGAACATGTCAGTCCGTCGTGGTGTTAAAGAGCCCAACCACCGCCCCATTCCATGGCTCCCAATGGCTGACTCATCCGTACATGAGCACACTTACGGTCCCAACACCACAGCAACTTTGGGCCCTACACACGCACTTACCTCGCCCTTGCAAGGTCCGCCTTTCCTTCGCTCAATCTTGGCCATACGGCTGGGGAAACTGATGGGCGCAGGATTGGCCGGAACATCCCGAGGTCCGCCTCATGCCCTCGTTCCCAACTGCAGAACTCAAAAGTCCTCGTCACTCCCAAGAAATCAATTGACAACCCTTTCCCTCTATTCGGCGCCTTTTCCAACCTCCATTTCCATGAACTGACGCAGAAGCGGCGACTTCAAATTTATTTTCCAAAGCACGTGCGAATTGTGCCTTGCTGCTTTGGGCAAAGTTATGTTCGAGTAAAATCAAAACTATTTATTTAATAATAATAGTTAATGTATTTATAAACGAAATAAATATTTCTGTCAGAAATTTGTGAATTATTTGTTACAGTATCCTGTGCAGTTAGAATGAAGCATTACAAGGTAATTGGGGTAGAGGAGATTATTAAGGACTCATATGTGAGATTTTGTAAAGTAATTTTTGTAATTATGATTCTGTTTCCAATGTAGTTCTCCAAGCTGCTGGGAACGGTTTACAAGAAAGGGAACATAATACTGACCAAGGATGGATTCACATTGATAAGTCCGGTTGGGAATAGGATCACGATATATGATTTGAAGAAGTGAGGGATTTGAATGGGTTTATAATTGGTGTAGATTTAGTATTTTAGATTACTAACAATGAGTTTACTTTATTCCAGTCATGTTACGACGACGTTGCCGGTGGAGACGAGTCATAATTTTACTTGCATAGGACTGTCGCCGAATGAATGCATACTGATTGGAGCAACTGAGAGTGAGTTGTTGGGTGGATAGAGATGGTTTATTGTTTTTTTTTAAATTGGGATGATGGGTTGATTATATTTTGTAGTTGGGGAAGTCCATGTGATCAGTTTGATTAGCAAGACGGTGATTCATTGCCTCAAACTTGGTCCCGATATAAATGCTATCAAATTTTCACCGAATGGCGAGCATTTTGCTGTGGCGAAAGAGGGAACTGGTACGTTTTATTTATGACAGCATTGTAGTGAAGGCGAGTCAAGATAGAAGTTTCTTATAAAGATGTATTAATTACAGTATTTGTGTACAATGCACCCACGCCGAAGAAGTGTTTCAACCCGTTCGTTATGGAGAGAGTTTTCAACACTGGGAACAAGAGAGCTGATGTTACTGCCATAGTATGGTCTTTTGATTCAAGGTGTGTGTAACATTCATGCTAAGCAAGTGTACATTGTTTTTTGGTTAGAGTGTTAATTGAGGCTGATTTTGTAGACTTATTGCCTTTGGGTCGACGGACATGATGATTCGCGTCCACTCGTTAGAGAAATTCAGCAACTTTAAGAACTTGGCATTCACAGGACATTCTGAAGGAATTGTTTCTTGCTCCTTTGCACGCAATGACTACACATTGTACTCTGTTAGCCAGTGAGTAACTTGAGACAAACTATGATTACTATGTACAAGATGTTCATACTAATTGAATTAGATAATTTGTAGGAATGGACAACTTTGCGTGTGGGAGTGCTCTCATGAGCCTGACGAATTCGTGAAGGACACTCTCATGGTAGTTAAAGTAAAAGAGGAATTGATAGAGGATGAAATGGAAGAGAGTGTGGGGAAGAAACCAAAGCGTAAGACTTTCTCAATAAAAATGCCTTATTTTCATGGGCGAAGTGTTTAAATTTTTTCACATTATAGTTGCAGACATAGATGCAGAAACAGCTAATGAAGAAGGAATCGATTCGGGGAATTCCATGGCTAGGTTCAAGAAAGCTTCTCGACATTACTTTTCAGATTTATTTCAGAAAGGCGAAAAGAAGCCAAAATTAGTTCGTGCTGATTTCTGTATAAGAGATACGGTAACTGTGGTGACTGGGTTTTCAAACGGCTCATTCTTTATTCATATGCTTCCGGAATTCCAACTTCTAACTTCTTTAAAGTGAGTTCAACTTTGTTGCAATGTCTACAATTTTTCCTTTTCAATATTGTAAAACTTTTACTTGTTTTTCAGCATTGAGAATCAAGAAATCTCAGCCCTTAGTATCAACAGTAATAGTTTATACGTCGCAGTAGGATGTATCAAGTTGGGACAACTACTTGTATGGGAATGGCCAAGTGAAACTTACATTATGAAGCAACAAGGTCATTTTAATATGATGAATGCCGTTGATTTCTCCTCTGACGGAAGATACCTCGTCACAGGTGGACAAGATGGCAAGGTAAATGAAACATTATATTTAAGATTTTAGATCTTCAGCACTGAAATGTCTTCTTGGTGAACAGGTGAAAGTTTGGGATGCATTCTCTTCCTTCTGCTTTGTCACATTTTCGGAACACAAATCAAGTGTTACTGGAGTAACATTCACTCAGAATGGCAAAGCTGTCGTTTCTGCATCTTTGGACGGAACGGTACGAGCCTTCGATCTAACGAGGTACGTTCAACATTACTACAGTTTAACTACCATTGTATTGGACTACTGCAAAGGGAATTATGTTGACTTAGGTATCGAAACTTCCGAACTTTCACATCCCCACGATCTGTTCAGTTCAGCTGTGTGTCTGTGGATGCCAGTAGAGAGTTTGTTGCAGCTGGAGGTCAAGATGTATTTGATATATTTGTATGGTCAATGAACACTGGACGGCTGCTAGAGGTATATTGAAAAGGGGCACTTTTCTTAACCCAAATAAGCCTCTTATTCATCCATCACGATAATTACATGCATTAATAATCCATGTCTCACGCAGATTCTAAGTGGCCATGAAGGCCCAGTCACTGCCATTTCATTTACACCCAGTCTGGGAAGTACACTGTTAGCTAGCGCAAGTTGGGATAAGACTTTGCGATTGTGGGAGGCCATAGAAACGAGTTCAAGTAAAGATGTGATCCAATTAAACTCAGAAGGTAAGTGTAGACGAACTTTTTCTTGTGTTACTTTTTTTCCCAAGGGTTCATATTAGTGTTCATTGTGCATTTCAGCGACCTGTCTAGCCTTTAACCCCGATGGGAAACAAGTTGCTGTCGGCACATTAGATTCCCATGTATCCTTCTTTGAAACTTCTACGTCTTCTCAGTCGGGGAGTATTGAAGGCAGAAATCATTTAGGCGCTGGGCGTGCTGATACAGACATGGTCACTGCTAAGAAAAATTTGGAGGGGAAGTAAGTTAATTGTCTGCATTCTAAAATCTTTGAACTTGTCTGATTTTTTATTTTTTATGTGATGCTTAGATCTTTCACTACGTTATGTTTCGCTGCCGATGGGAAAAGCTTACTCGCTGCGGGCCCTTCCAAAAACATTTGTTATTATGACAGTACTAGGAAACTGCTACTCAAGAAATTTGAAGTGACGCAGAACAGGTCCTTTGATGCGGTTGACGTAAGTGTATAGTTTTCAACTCGTAACAGTTAATATTAAAATTGAAGGAATGAAAGTTTGATTTCTATTTATCTAGGAATTCATTAATCACCGTAAAATGACCGAATTCGGTAACATCGATTTAGTTGAAGACAGAGACGGCGATCAGAATGATCAGATACGCTTGCCTGGTGTTAAGAAAGGGGATATGGCGGCGAGGACTTTTAAGCCGGAAGTTCGAGTCTCTTGTGTACGATTCTGTCCAACAGGTAAATAATCGAGTCGCAAATCAATTATAAAGTTGTAGACAGTTGTTCAATCAAGTTTCCATTTAACAGGGAGGTCTTGGGGTGCGACCACAACTGAAGGATTACTCATGTTTTCTTGCGATGTTCAGTTTGTATTCGATCCTCTGGGTGCGGATGAATCTATAACACCTGTATCGATAAGGAACGTTCTTCGAGAGAAGTCATATGATAGTGGTACGTGGGTCTAGTGTGAAATCAGATTCTGGTTCCCCTGGTGCTGTATAATCATGAGTCTGTTTTTTTTTATTCTCAGCACTGATGATGGCTCTCCGGCTGAATATTGACAACTGTATCAGAGAAGTTTTGGAAAATGTACCTTCGTCACATGGTGAGCGAGCTTAATTTTTTGTTTGTTAATCCTCCCAACCGTATCCGGGAATTTGTTCTAATGGCGAAATTTGTGTTTAGTGGAGGCCGTTTGTCGAGGTTTGTCACTCGACTATGTCATCCTGGTATTGAAATTTTTGGGAGATGAAATCGGTCGAAGTCGTCATTTTCAATTTTACTCAACTTGGGTGGAGTCCATGCTGAAATCCCACTTAATGACTTTGAAAACTAATGCACCGAAAGTAATACCAGCCTTAAATCAAATAGAGAAGAATGTCATTAAGAAGCAAGAAGATCTTATAGCTCTGTAAGTAGAATTATGCTGTTTGTGATGGAATCTTTCATGAACCGCATTATCACATGTGATGGTTTTTTTCAGATGCAATCACAACAAGTATTTCCTGCAGTACTTGATAAAGGCGGGTACGGAGTCCATGCTAGAGCAACCATCGCAGTTTTTATCGATTAAGGACGAAGATGATGACAATGCTGATGAAGAAATGAATACAGACTCGGAAGATTCCTCAGAAATGGATGAATGAACTGTTTTTTCACGAATAATGGAGTCCGTATTAATAACTTAAGCTCCATTGTTAAGACTATTGGTTATTTTTGATGGGATGAAGAATACATTTAATTTTTTTACCATAAAAAGATTGTGTTTGTATCCACGTGCGGATTGGGTCACCTCATGGAATCACTCAGCTGATAACCAATTTCGGCTTCACAATGCTCTGCAAATATGATTGCGCTTGCCCTCACGTGTTTCGCTTTTGGTTCACGTAACCCCTCGAGATAATGCACATTTTGCCAGAAATGACAACACAGGACAATAACTTGTTATCGGTTTGTTCCGTATAAACAGATTTCATTCGTATAAACTGGCACAGTAACTAACAGCAACTTGCACTTATGTCATGATCAAATTATTATTATTATTTTTAACGCAAAAGGAAATACTACGAGTTTGTTCAGTTTCTTTCACAGCAACTAGTAATAATCATCATAATCATTAATATTCTATAACAAAATGCGAAGGCTGCATATCACGGCGGCGTTGAAGAAATGCATTAAAATCCATTCGGCGGTGGGTATAACACCGCTGCATAGTATACGTAACAATCTATAATTAACTTATGTATCAATAGTGCTGCTTTAACAAAATAATTACTATGGAAACTAAGTTCACCGACTGAAAATCATCATTATGGATGCCTTAAACTAAAAGTTAGAACAATACTGCGTTCAGGGCTTCATGACAAAATCCCTAATCCAAAATCACTAATCCAAAATAACGTGGACAAAATCCCGAAAGACAATACAACTAGAAGACACAATACCTTGTTGCCATAACAACGAAAGCCAAAATCACTTTTCCCATTTGCGAATTCATTTGAATAAGTTGTTATGAGCACTTGTTGTCATAGGAATGGCAGGAATAAGTCATCTTGAACATTTATCAATAAGAAATCACAACAAACAACAATGACAATGATATGAAAAGCAAGATTCTAAGTTATGCTGCAAGAAATTTTAGCATGTACACTGCGTATATAATGATGTTGTGGAGTGGATTTACCTGCTCACAGTAGTGCCCACAGCATATTGAGATAAGTGATTTTGGGATAAGTTGTTTTGGTAAAAGTGATTTTGTCCATTCGATATTATGTCGCATCGGTATTGTGACCGTAGTTGTTTAGGCATTAGTGATTTTGTCTTAGTGATTTTGTCCACGATATTTTGGGGTGTTACGGCGTTCAGATCTCGATGGAACTGAGAGCTGATGAATGCAGGGAGAGAAAAACTCTGCGGACAAAGTCACCATTTTAAAGTCTGTCTCCGGAGAAAAAGAAAAGAATACAGGGGGAGCTGGAGAGTGGGACTTGATACAAAAAACAGAGGGAATGATTCCAAATATTATAACATGAACCAAAGTAAACGATTAGTGGACATGGATACTGAAAGATAGGCAAAAAAATAGCTCAACTGTCACAGAATACAACATCCTAACATGGAAATGGATTGCATCTGTAGAACAAAGCTTGTTGTTGTCTTCATCAACAAAGGTTCCATCTTCAACTACGCAATGCGACTACAGAACGGGATTTCAACGGGCCTTAATCATAATATCATCCACTTAATTTGTACCTTGGATTACTAACCATTCTATTCGGGAATACAGCCGCAACTATTTTCTTCGCAGTTTTCACGGCAATCGCATACATGACAAACTGTGGATCTAGTTCCGATTGGCCGGGTCCACACACAAACTCATAAGTTGAGAGGACAGCATCATGATAATCATTTCAGAGTACAGAATCTCTAGTCCAAATAGCTACAAAGTCTGTTTATACGGGAACGTCCTTAAATGATCCATCCAAAATGCGGAGAATTCTCCTCGGAGTCGGTCGGACTCACCCACTCCCCATTATTCTTTTTCTCAATAGAACTTATCCCATGCATATATCCAAAATCAGCCCAGGTGGGACACACACTATACTATACGGTGGTGATATCAAATATGGACGTTCTCTCGTTCATACTTCGTCCGAGGGTTTCTACTAATAACATAACCCCTCATCAACAAGACTAAGCCATCTGTCACTTTTGAATCGTAATAATGGCAATTAGTGACCCATATAATAATGTTGCTTAAAAGTTATATGTTGTTGTAGTACATCTACAGAATTGAAATAACATCCCTGCATCTATCCAAAAGCATTCAACCAAACAACAAGTGAATAACTTGAGTGAGCTTGAGTCATAATAATAATAATCTGCTCTCACTCCACATATATTCACTCGTATCCATGTTCGTTCACACATATCCACCACAGTAATTTATGTCGCTTTTTTTTTGTTTTTGTTTTACTTAATATAATAATCCCTAGCTTCACTACACAACAATGTATGTGTGGATACGACATGGCGCATATATATTTAACCATAAGACCGCTTTCTTACACATTACTAAAAATTATATCGACATTGGTGCGTTAATATAGTTTATCATTAAAAACATTTAAAAATCTTGGTAATTGTTAATTCTTGTGTGTACATAGCATTAAAAATACTCTAGCTCGGTTGAAGGAGTTCAAGCAGCAGTAGTATAACATCCTAAATAGTCTATGGCCCTAAGATAAATATTATTGTAAGTTTCAACTCACTGAGATTTGTGTCAATAATAATTAATATCTTCTAAATTATAATAATAATAATAAAATTATTAATCTGTAGGAAAAATTACAAATCACTAGTATGGTAGCACTAGATCCAATTGCTCGTGAAATTTTCTATCAACATCATGATTGATTGGTTCATCGCATGGCCATATATGGATGCAGAATGCCCGTACAGAAAGCTTATGAAAGGGTACTCAAAGGGACAAAATAGGGATTACTCAGAAGGGACCGACAACAACGCACCAACCTCGACAATTTTTCCAAGGCAACCTACTATCTATCTATCATCCTCTGACGATAGACCGACAGAGTTCACTATGGCCATCACAGCTTATATCCATCCTGGCCTGTTAAAACCAAGACTATGATGCGGATGACCATAGGGAGCAGAGTAGCCACTCGGTGGCAAAAGTCCCATGACATGGGGAGATCCAGAGAAAAATTGCTGATATGGGTCCACAAGTCCACGGGGGGACTGTGAATGGGCGAAGGGCTGAGAAGAAACTGACTGTGGCTGATATGGAGACGCATGCGAGCCGATGAATGGTGGGATCTGGTAAGGAGCGATAGAAGCCGTCGGAACGCCGCCAGCGGTAGTCCTTGCAGCTGAAGCAGCAGCAAAGGAGGAATGGAAATTGGCCGATGAGGTAGGATAAAGATCCGGTCTATGGTGATGAGCCAAGGCTGGCGGTGAGGCAGTGTAGAGTGAACTCGGATCCAAGGCCAAATCAGGAGCTAGAGCAGAGAAATTAAATGCACTTCCAGGTACAATAGGCTGGCTGGTAGATGATTTCGAAGAGGATCCCTGAGATCTGAAACAATGAGACACTGAATTTAGAAATGGCACTTTGGAGTTAAAACACAAATTCCGTGTACTCAATCCTTGTCTACCTTGAACTTTTAGATTCCGATTTGGACGAGCTTCGCCTTTCCTCATTTGGAGTGAGACTCTTTTCCGGTTGACTCGCCGTTGTAACCGAAGTTGTTGTATTACTCTCAGCCCCAGATTTCCCTGACACTACAGCAAGGTTCGTATAGCTAGGCGAGGAATCCGAGCGAGCATACTTCCCCATTTCTGCAGCTGTTGCCATCGTTTTGTCATAATGTGCTCGATAAGCATTAGCAATGCCTGGCACGCCCATCCCCATGGCCATTGGATTTGGGATGCTATTGACAATTTGTGATAACGAAGCCAAATTATGCGGCCATTGAAAACCATTCAGCTCGGAGTTAAGTTTGGCTGACTCCAACGCCGCGGCGGCAGTAGCAGCTGATGAAACGGTAGGCGAAGAGTTGCTGTTAGATGATGATGACTTGGACCCTCCTCCATCGACCTCATTACCATGAGAAATTGTCGAATTTTTCTTGCTCTTCGAGCTGCCTGAAGTTGCCGTAGTAGCTACAGAGGGTGGGGTTCCGCTCAAACCTATGTCCCCGCCAGGTTTATAATAGCGACTGTCCATCGGATTGTTATAAACACTGGGAGCAACATTAATGGACCGTGGATTTGATGTGTATGGATTGGTTGGGTATGGTGACGGCTGCGGCTGGGAGGAAGAGGACGTGAGACCCGGCGGAAGTCCTTGGGATCCAAGTACGTGATTGTGCAGCTTCGCAACAGATGCAGATGACAAACCGGGAGATTGTGAGAGACTAACAGGTTGATGGTGTGCAGGAGGGAGATTCTGTGGGTAGCGCGGCGGTCCTGATGCCTGGTGATGATGCATGTGAGCGGCCTCCGGATGGGGTCCGTCCATCATGAAGTTCCCACTGCCACTTACGGTAGTCACCGGGTAAGGTGGGATTGAGTGAGAATTCAGCATGGGATCGCCCCTCGATGATGATCTCACTCCAGGTGAGGATGCTGGTAATTTTGCTTGTCCGATTGAGCCACCTGATGGAGGACCGCTGGGAGTTGTCAGAGGCTGAGAACTCATGGGATGATGAATACCTGATGGACTTGGGTTCATTGTCACTCGGCTGTAATCACTGGGATGATTGGGTCCACTATTAGCAGCAATCGAGGGCGAATGAGGGGAGCCATGAGGTCCCATGCTCATACGACTACCAGGTGAGTCCACACCTGGAGACGGCGATGGTATGCCCGATCCGTGACCCATGTTAGGAGATGGTATACTGGATGCATATCTCGGAGCGTAACCAGGTGCTGGATATCCTGGATAATTCTTACTACTTAAGCTACCGCTGTCTCTATTGGATGGCGTTCCACCACCGCTACCACTTCCACTTCCCGTTACACTCGGAGGTGTAGCAGGGCTCGCAACATTGGATTCGGAAATCTTTTCGGGACTAGAGTGTTGAGACGTGAGGTCTTGGTAAAATCCAACACGAACAGGTGCTGGAGGCCACGGAGGAGTTTGAGGGGTTCTAGGTGGACTTGACATGGGAGGAGAAAAGGGAGAATTGGGTCCAGCGGGAGAATGAGAGCTGACCTGAGACGAGGCCGAAGGAGATTGAGACTGAGGACCCCAATGCTCCTCAACCCAACGAGGCGGATTAATCACCATTCGGTTGGCCAAGTCGTCTTGATTGTTTGGAAAGCACGATGGTGACCCAGATTCACTCTGAGATGAAAGACTACTCGTACTCATCTTCCTGCTACGATGTTTCTTGGAGCTTGAGGAGGCTGCATGGCTGTCATAACCGGCCGGAGACATGTCATCCACAGCGGAACCCTCGTAGTCCCCTCTGCTATTTGTTGCCCCAGACTTGACATTATCACGAGATTTTGACTTGGAATGGGCAGGAGGAGCTGCAGCTGGAACGTAGGGAGGTAGCTTTGTGGATGACTGCTTCGACTTCTCATCCTGCGGTTCCAAAGGAGGCCGACCCAGAACTTTGAATTTGCTCTTAGGATCTCCCTCGGATTTCTTGGTCGGCGTAGTCTGCACATTACTTGCAGCTGTTTTCGGAGGACCGCCGAAAGCCTTTATCCATGCGGATAAGTTAGGCATGCACTTTTCCCTGTTGAATCCTTTACTAGGTTCGAGTTTACGATCATTCTCCACCTCTACATCATCAGACTCCTCCTTGGCCACGGATACAGAATCATCCTCCCCTTTCGTTGCTGCATCCTCATCTGCTCCACCATCTGTCTTGACTTTATTATTAATCTTGGCTTTCAAATCATCAAATCGGTCATATTTCCCTTCTTCCTTGACAATGAAACCATCATCTTCATCTGATACGTTGTTCTCTTTCTTGAAATTCCCAAGTTTAATTGCATCAGTGGAGAGAACAGATCCCAAGCTGAGCTTTGGACCACCCTCTTTGCCATTGGGGGAATCGTTTATAAGTAAACATTTCTTCTTTTCATTAACTTCACGTCCATTACTCGTCGTCACGGAAGAGCTGCTTCCATTGCCAAATTCCGGACCGGAGTTAAATGGTTTGCTATAACTTGGTTTGGGGTCAAAATCATACACACTGGAAGCATTTCCACTGGCACCAATTTTTGCCTTGGACTCTTGATGGCCTAATGAACTGTACTTGGTCAGCTTATTTCCCTGGAGACGCTTGATTGTGTTTGAATTCTTTAGCCCCATCATAAGGGACGTTGCTCGTTTAATCGATGACTTAGACTTGACAGTATCCGGCTGCTTTTTCAATGACGAATCATTCTTATCATTATCCCACTGACTACCACTTTGAGACTGGCTCAAGCTCTTGGAAGTTGTCACTAGGGGGCTGTGACTTCGGGAAAGTTGACTTTTTGAACTATCTTGTCCTTTAACGGATTTGGATGGAGTAGCAGGAACGGGAGAAACTTGGTCAGGGCTTTTGCTCCGCTCTTTTCCCGAACGACTCGCATTCGAGCTGTGATTCTTGTGATGGCGATGATGCTTGTGGTAGTGATGATGATGGTGTTTAGCCTTCCCTTCTTTCCCACTCCCGTTACCACTGCTGGCCTCCGCGGAGTCCTTTCCCTTTAATCTCTCTTTTAATTTCGACTTTTTCGACTTGATCTTCTCCTTGGATCGAACCCTCTCCGAGGACGGCAGTGGGGAAGATGGATCATCATCACGATCCCCATTCTTCAATAGCTTCCTCTTCGAGACAGCCTTTGAATCTTTCATGTTTGATTTGGCAGGTTTAATTTTCTTTTCAATCTTCTCGGGATGTAGAACCAAGTTTTCCGAAGAAATTGATCGTGGGGACGATGGAGAGTATTCGGAAATTTTAGGGGCATCTCCTAACCACTTGTTTATGTCCTTCAAAGTTTCGGCTGTGGCGGAAGTGAGGGCATCCATAGCTTCTGAATTCCGACTATGATGTCGCATGAGCTGTTGTTTCCGCTTCTTTTTGTCATGCTTGTCAGACTTGGACTTAGAATTGCTTTTCTTCACAGCTTCTGGTTCGTTCTCTTTCTTGTGCTGCAATGCGTCAAATAATAGAATGTGAATTACTTTGATTGTCCTCACAGCCAGTCATGCGAAACTGACAAACTCAAAACAAATATATTCACTCCGGAGACGGGTGAATAAATTCGACATGGGGAGACTTACCTCGGTAGTGGTTTTGGGCGAGCTTTTGGGTTTCTTCTCAGAGTTCATCATCCGAGGTTTCTTCCTTTCATTACCGGTGTTGTACTCAATGCTGATTTCTTCATCAGATTCATCTGGTATAATGTTCCTTTGTATTGCTTTGTTAAAAGCGTCTTGGAGGGTTTCCACCATTTCCGTGTACTCTGCAAAGAAATAACACTGTCGTTATGAGAATGTCCCTCACATAAATACTAGAATTAGCAAGGGAGGATTGTAACATTACCACTTGACGGTCCATTATATTTGCGACAGTTGTCGACAATTTTCTGAAAATCCGCCCTAAATTCTTCCAGAGATGAATATTCTTGATTGTCCAACTTATCTTCAATGGCTTGTAGGTCCATTGGTTCAGAAATCACTCGGTAGTAATTAGGCGCATAATCTTCATCAACAGGGTTGACAAATGGCCAGGCATCCCTATGATTTTTAATTCCTTCGATCACCTTGTGCATACCAATTATCACATCCTCTTCGTTTTGAGAAAAGCTGCGACAAAGAATAGAAACATGCGCCATTATCATCAACACTCCTCACGTAGCATACAAAGAGTACGTTTTAGTTTAACAAAGATCCAACTCACATTACACTACTTCTGACTTTGGTCTTGGATGTTCCACCCTTGGAATCTTTTGCACTACAATTATCATTACTACTAGCACTAGTGTTTTTAACTGGATCGTCATATTTTTTCTTCTTTGCACTTGTCACGGAAGAATTTGAAGAATCTTTTTGAGAATCCTTTTGGGAATCCTTTTGAGAATCCTTCTGGGAATCCTTCTGGGAATCCTTTTGGGAATCCTTATGGGAATCCTTTTGGGAATCTTTCGTAGTTCTTGACTTGGAGGGAGGAGGAGGTGGACTGGGTGAGGGGGAACGTGAAGAATCCCTTCTAGGAGTTCCACTACAAACACTATTAGCACTACTATCAATTTCCATCACAGGAGGAAGACAAGCGGCCATGGAATTGTTCGTCATTCTCTTTCTGTTGTTGACTTTAGATTCATTGGACTTCCGTCCGGACGACGTGCTCCCACTATTCCGGGTCGTGGAAGAAGAATTTACACCAGATGCTGCACTACCACCACCTCCGCGTCTTTCTCGCAAATGTATTCTTGCCTTCCGCTCCTCCCGCTGCATTTCTTCAGCCAGAAGACGATCGGCCTTCTCCTGTTCCAAACGCTGACGGCGTAATTCGTCCTCACTCATATCGTCACTTTGCTGATTACCACTCGGGTCGTCACTGCCACTTTTCCCCTCACTAGTCACATTGTTCCTACCACTCCTTCTCAACTGCTGCTCCATCATTCGCTTTCGTTGTAGCTTCTCCTTCTCGGCAAATAAACGGGGTAGCTCCGGAAGGAAATCTTCTTTCAGAGTTCGATGCAAAGATCGTTCATGTTTTGATTTGCAATTTTTAAACTTTCGAGTCAGGAGTTGCCAATCCTCCTCCGTGTAACACACCACTTGCCACTTACTGTCCTTCAACGAACCAAACGGATTGTTCAGTGCTTCTGCAGACTTCTTCCCACGTTTCCGTACTGGAGAGGACTGTGGACAAGGCAAAAAAATAGCAAAACTTTGTTTAAGTTCCGTCCCATACTTTGTCCAGTATGCACTATAGCCCTACTCCAAGGTTTGACTTTTGATGTGCTATGGATGTGGAATCCAGTGATAAGTAGCCTTAAAAAAGCACTTACTGTTGGAGAAGTGCTGTAGTCTTCGCGGTACAAGCGAGTCCCATAAAAGTACCAGTAAGTACTCCCTCCACTGTCCTTCCCAAGGGCTGTCACTCGGAGGCTATGCGATTCTAAAGACTGTCAACAAACAAAAGCCATTAATGCCTGTCCACCATCCAAACAAAGTCAGGGCATATACTTTAGTAAGTACAACAACATCTTGCATATGACGCAATAATCAATTAGCTTATCTCCACGTTCCCTCTGTCCTGCCTATTAAGCTAAAAATTACAAATGCACGAAAAGCTATGCTCCACTTACTTTCAACACTTCTTGCACTTCATCCCCATCAAGTCGAAAGTCACACAGGTCGTATAATATTTCCACCTTTGTCCTCAATGGTAACGAGTGGAATGCAACGTCCTTGTCGAATGGATTTTTTCTCTTATGATCCTCCTGCATAGCATGATAAGTACAAGATTACATGATAATTTTTCCAATTATTTCACACAGCAAACAACTCCATTTGCAATAAAACAAGAAATTCGCACTTCATACAAGACCCTTCGCACGCTCCCAACAATGTCCACGGAAACGTTGTGGTAGCAGGAGGAAAAAACAATTTCGGTGACTAATCAAATACCAGAGCCATGGTACGTGCACATTTCTGCAATCAAGTCCTTCTACATTGAAGGGCTTATTCAAGTCTCTTCCCATTCTCAAGTATTCTGTCTATGTGAGTTTCACTGGCTTTGTTTACTCACTCATCGTTTGCACAAGCCAACACAACGAACGCTTTCCAATCAATGGCTCCTCGTCCTTTGTTCAATCCAGCGTTTCCTACTGCACTGACGCAGTAACTCACACTTGTTGGTCGACTGTACTGGTCCATGTATATAGTATTTGCAAAGGCAGTTAATTTCCCAGATTAGAGTGGGGCAAGATCCTTTAGGGAATTTTTTAAATTATTCAGCAGTATTGATTTGCACAGTATAACACCCGGGTTTTTCCCGCATATCCTTCCCAGCAGGCTTCCTTCAGCACTGCATATGATCTCCCCAAGACAGATGACACAGGCGGCATGAGCCATTCTGACTCTGCTCACGCATCATCACACACTGACTGAGAATCAGTATGAGAGATGCGCCCTGGATACAGAGGCGTAGTGAGTTTTACGTACACAGACACGCACGCAGTAGAGCCCTGTGTCCCATATTTCTGTCAAGTTAAAAAAGATGGGAGTAAGTTGAGTCATTGCTCACTGATAAGATAAATGGGATTTATTTGCGTTCAAATAGATAAAATACGGGACTCACAACTTCCCAACTCTGGAACCAAGTTGATATCACCTTGTGCACGTTGCGTTCAGGAGTGTGCGAAAGGTCTCTCCATACAGATGTATTTTAAAATATATGACACAACTATACGCGTATACTTTTACCATGGAGCGCTCTATCGTGTTTTAGAAGCTGGCGGAATAATAATAATTTTCCAGGCAATAAAATAAATCTCATTACATTACACACATGCACAGATCCAGAGCAAGCGCTATTGAAAAGCATATGCAAGAGGAAGCGAAGAGAGAGATAGAGAGCGAAAAAAGAGGAGCAATGATCCTTCCTCTTTTGCCACAGAGGATACAATAGAGTAATTAAGTATAAACAGTTAATGATGGGCCTAGCGATGTGAGATGTGTCAGAGAAAGAAGAAAATCATGAAAGGAGACAAAAAGTCCTCCCATCTGTGAAAATGTAATGCAACACGGGTTTTGTAGCGCATCAGCAAAGCGCCTAATGAGCACTACTTGGAATGATAGTTGATATGGTTAAGGAATAATGGCCTGAAAAATACTTCCGAGTCGGAAGTTCCGACTATTCATTCTCGAAAACATATTTCGTGATCTGATGTTTATTGCAATCACTGATTATCTTTAGTAAGCTTCGGCCGTTTTTTTCTTTAGTGTCAAGCTAGATATGATTTTTTTTATTCTTGATAACAAAACATCAAGGTGGCCAAGGTCTGAAGTAGCATAGGCTAAGAAGGTGGACATTAAGTAAGCGGAGAATATCCCATGGATTTCGTCATGAATAAATGCATCTGACGTGCATGCACAGGTTGCACACATGTCCTGACGGACACACGCTGGCACACACTCTCAGCAGCATTTGCAGCAAAGTGTCCAAGGTCTTTCCATTATTCCTCTCATCTTCAACTCACTCATCAACTTATCTCAATATGGCACACAAAGGCACAAAGACCCTAATTCTTCTTGAAATCCACCATATTACTTTCAATTCTTTATGGCCCACGTTCATGCTGCCTTGCAGACGTGTGCATTCAATTCAAAATGAAAGCGTCAGTGAGTCCTGAGTCTTGTGCATGAGCACAGCATCTTGTCGCAATGAATTATCAGCAACGTTAATCATAACTAAGGTTATTTTCGGGTAACAATCTCTTCTTTGTCCTCAATATTGCTGAAAAGAAGCTACGTTCAGGCCCACACCTGACGTCAACAGCAGCATGCATTCAAGCTCTCGTAAGCTAATCTAGCTACGCCATGTAGTATGATAGCTCAAATAAAAGCTAGATGAGCCTCGGCTCTATGTCAGCAAACAAGCAAAATCATAGTTCTTTCAGCTATTGAGCTGGTAGTTCATTTTTCCCATGAATATCTCCGACACTCCAAAATGACACAGCACATGTGTTGAAGAGCAAAAAAAAATCGATGTTATAGAAAGTTCCGGTAGGCTTCCAAGGAATCTTCTACAGGGTATATGACTGACCAGACATATGAAAGGACAGGTAGAGAAGTAGAGGAAGCAGGGGACGGAATAGGAAATAAAAGGTAGAAAAGAAACCCTCTCTGACCGTGGGGAAGTCGTCTGTTTTTTTTGTAGAAAAATTAAAACCGATTTCCTTCGGTATTGTGTGATTATTCAACTCGATAGCTTCTACGTCGAAGTAATAGGGAACAACACGCAAATAACTCTTCTCTTTGGCAATAGCAGCAGCATCGACGGAGAAAGAAGCCCTACAGGACATAAAAAATAGTCCTAAAAACACCGATCCGTAACTTATTGCCAAACGCAATGGACTCCAAGCAAACGTAGAAGAAGAAGAAGAAACATACACGACAATGACAATAATTGCTGACAAGAGTATTCCAGTAAAATGTAATACAATTATTAATCAAAATCATGCTTTTGCACAAGAAAGCGAGCTTATTGTGGGGAAGAGCGGGTAAATTTATAGCGAGGCAGATGGTTATAATGCATTTGCTCCAATTGCTTCCCAACTCTTCTCGTTTCTTTACCTCACACTTGACGCGGAAAAGTCTCCTCAGGTACATCTGGTAGTTGGATGAAGTGATTTCATCTTTGTTCGAGTTGAAGCATCCTTTGAGGAGTCGTACAATCAAATCCTGAATCAATGAACTTCCTACTTCTTCAACTGTATGAGTTAGTAGGGCTTCTTCTAAGTCCTGCATCAGTTCAGTTCATCCACACACATGTATACATGTAGTATCAATCAATAAATCAATCTATTTTACCGTAATGGCCACCAGCATTGCTTTTTATGGCATATACGATGAATGCGGTCTATCTATTACACACATGCATTTTATTCCCTTTGCCCTTGTTCTCTCTCTCTCTCTTCTATTCTGTCTCTCTCACCAATAGATTTAGCTGATCTTTTCAATCTTCCAACGACCTCTCACCTCCTGCCGTTGGGCTAGTCTTAGAACGCGGAAAATTATTTGTATTTCATCTACATTTCAATTGATCTTGCTAATTGCTTTGTAGTACTGGAACCGAAAATCATGATTCTATACGCAAGTGAGCATTTAGCACAATGCTAGAACATGGTTTAGAAGACATTAGAAAGCAGGAGCACGCGTGACCATCGTCATTTTCCATAAGCTTTTTCCACGGGTCCCACCATTCTCGTGTTCTTTTCTAAAGCTCTCCTCCGGCACATTTTGTCTAGATAGCCTAAATGCGTGTCACCGTGTTCTAAATGGCAATACTTTGAACTGAGCGGTAAATAACAATCATTCTCCTTTTCAGTTGGCTTCATCATGTCCATCGGGAAATGTGGGTCTTGTGAACAGCACTTGATCATTGCTCCCATCATCAACTAGCTTGTAAAAGTCGAAAATTTAGTACGTAGCTTGAAAAATTCTCAATTCAGCTGGCATGCTTGGCTACTTCACAAGTAGGATTTCGTGTTGATTTGATTGTTGAGTTCTGATCTGAAGCAGAAAAATATCGTAGACAAAGGGGACAGATGTGCCAATTTTCCCCCCGAGAATTTTCCACTCGGCGTTACTTTAGAATCACAATGATACTACCCGGCTCTCACTCAGTGACCTTAAGAGAAGGATGAGCTTCTATAGAGGCTGGCACAATGTTTATCCATCGTGACAGCTTGTGAGAACATAGGACTTGTCAACGAGATTAATTTCCATATAAGCTCTCCTTTCTTCCTTCACATACAGCAGCTGTGTGCTGTTCCTCCTACGTCACTGATATGCGCTAGACTGCACTTATACAATATCAGCATTTCCATTGCAGGCTGGAAGAAGAGAGACAGAGACAGACAGAGCGAGAGAGACAAGGAGAGAAGAAAAAGAAAGTAGTAGTATTATAGTCTCACCTCAATGTCAAAGTCTAGAAGACCGAAGGAAGAACGAAAGAGTGAACAAAAGTGAGCAATACACGGTACTTCCCACCAACTCTGTACATCTGCAAGTTTTCCAAATTTTTACACTACTATATCAGATACACATACATAGGTCTACTTTAGTCACATATAAAGACTGATCCTAGCCTCATTTAAGTTCCACATCCCTGTAAATATCCATTAATGTTCCTGTGTGTTGTAGCGTGTGTGGTATTTCCGTACGTTCTATACACAGTCACGTCTGAAACGGTTACATTCCGGGGCACATAACTCTATATGACAATTACAGATATCATCATGAGCTGATCAATACTGAGTCTTACAAACTACGCCGGGCATGTACGAGAGGAACAGCTTCAAATGGTCTGTGCTGGACGCACCTTTCTAGTAGTCCTATAGTACACAATTAATTGGCTACCAAAACACACAGAACGAGGTAAAGTTTTAGGGCATACAGTGGTAATTGTGGAGTTTATAGGACCGCAAGATGCTCCAGTTACTGGCTATTGGCAACCTGCACTGCCTATACGTGTAAATAAAACCATACATGGCAACGCTTCCGCCTCACCATTGACAAACCTATACAGGATATCATTTATGAGGGAAAAATAGAGTGGATACAATCGGCATGTGAGCTAAAATAGTATGTACACTGGTGACAGAAACCGAGGGTATATTAGCAGAAACTGGTACTACTGCCACATGAATAGTCGCAAGCAGAGGAGACCACCTGAGGCCTGTTAATCCTGTCATAATGTCGTCATGCTGCCGTGTCATTCATGAGAAAAGGAAAAGTTGTTTCTGTCTTATTGCTACCTTAGAATGCTGGCAAGGGGGAATAAATCAAAGTGTGTGCTCCATGTACATAGATCGGACGTGTTCCTCACTGTACTCCTCTGACAATGCACAGATCTGCTAATGTATACTGGATGGCAAGTTGTAGCGAACAGCCCGCCGCATGATCATCCTGATCGCAGCGAAAAGATTCTGAAAGTTGATATTCGCTTGAGGGACGATGGTCGTGAGTGGAAATCTGTGAAGGTTCAGTGTGTGTGTAGGTACATATGAGCTCACAATGAAGGATTCTCGTAGTGTGTGTAAATCTAATACCAGGAATTCGTACGTGTCCTGGCCTGGCTCTAAAGACTCACCACTCCACACTGCACAAAGTTCAAGTGCCATTAGACGCAATGTTTGGCGCCAGAAAACTGTCTTCCCGTATGCTCACGCCGTTGTGACTGAGACAGCGATCAGCGCTGACTTTACACTCTCAAGTGAGTGAGAAAGGGAGAACTTCCTAGCAGTCAAAGATGAATGTAAATAACCAACTATTTCTATTGTAACTTGACTCTGAAATCATAATGCTCTATTTGTTATATTGGAACTCATAAAAAGAATGACAGTTATGACAAGACATTATCAGCTATAGAAGAATAGCTCCTAAAAACTGATTTTAAACTGTTGTGTATCAGCGGGACATCTATAGAAGACAATTATTCTGCCAACAAATCTAACAAACATGATCAGAGTCAGAAAGGACAGAATTTTCCATCGAAACTTTCCCTGTCCCTTTGCTAAAAACCTACGACGAATGCTAAGTTATCAATTTACTGCTCAAGACAATTCTCCGAACTAAGACAAATTTCTTGGAACTCTAGATTATTTTCAGTCAAGTTCAAGTGACATCAATCTGAAGGTATATTCGAATCTACTTTGTAGCTTACAAAACATTAAATAACACGAGCCGTGGTAGGTACAACTATGTGCATCTTGTAGTGATCAGGCTCCCAGTAAATTCCACAGTGAACGTTGGTCGTCACAGAGCCAGAGTATACGTTGAGTCAAGTGTCTGCTTAGGGGGCTTTAGAATTAGTTAGTTAACCAAAATTAAATGTTTCTCTGCTGAAAAAGATACCTACTGGTAAATGAGAAACAACGTTGTCGAGAGGAGGTTAAAAAAATATAAACAGCCCCTACCTTTCCCTCTGCGACGTGCCTGCCCACTAAGGACCTCTTTAAGGCACATCATAGTAGCAATTCTATTGGTATGGCCCAGAGACAGGGTGCAACGACTTACGTGCTCAGCTCACTGCCAAAGACTGACTGTCACATAGAAATATTCTCAACTGTTTCCTACATTATAGAGGGATATAATGAATGAGCGATAAACGATGCGTTTGCATTGTTATTGTCATGTCTAGCGCAACAGCCACAATGAGTAGTAAACACCTATAATTATTACTGTTGCAGCTCTTCTGGCCTGGAGTGTAAACAAAAGCTTGAACTCATCAATTAATCGTGTCGCTCTTTTTCACCGCCACACTGTAAATCTCCATCACTCAACTGATACGTCTCGTCAACTTTTCAACACTTGAAGTAGTCCACAAATAAACCCATACACTAACGTACCCACACTTCTCCAAACAGCCTATTCACAGTCTTTAAGACTGACTTCAGAACTCTGAGTACAGCATTCTTTGAGTTTCTTGTTTAGTCCTTGGTAATGGACTAAAAATCCAATAGAAAATTCACAAGAATTTAGAAACTTAACGAAGGAAGGGTAAGTCGAGTGTTGTTATTATGTCATCGACCATTTATTCCCATCAGAAGATCTGTGCATTGTCACTGACTCATTGGGAAAATCAGCTAAAATGCTTCCTCCTGTGCTATGGACTCCGGATTTGTTTTTAACTCCGGACAAACTTTTCAAACACTAACAGACGGTCGAAAATGTGATCTATCTGCCTTCGGAATAGCCCAGAATTACATTGCTTCGCACTGAAAATATTACCTGCACCTTCTTGCAGAGTCATAGCATCTGAAAGATGGGAATAATTCCAGCTAAGGGTTCCTACAATCAAAGCCTAAGGGTCCAAGAGCATGATCGTTTCATGTACTGTCTAGATGAGTACGCTCACAGTGGTGATGGTCCAGTAAACTTTGTTCCCGCGTCTTCTCTACACCCTCACACTCATCGTCCAAAATGTATGGATTGCGCAATAATACAGTGCCTGTGGCAGATCAAAGCAATATGATGGTACTAATAGTAGTGACAGGATGCCAAAGCACTGGAAAATGTATTTGTGATGAGCGTGTAGTGCTAACTGTTGTAATAATGTGCAGAAAACATGTGTGTTGCGTATAATTGTACATGCATATTGGTGTGTATGAGGTATTCCGAGCGTCCAGTGCCTGGAGACTAATTCCAACTGTTTACATGTAAAGCTTTTGTGTTTGTGTCTATGTGTGTACTCGGTTGAACGCGGGGTCACGTCCAGTCGTCTCTTCAACTTGGACGGTACAAAATAATGAAAAGCTCAAGTTGAAAAAATTTCACACTCATACACACACGTAGACACTTGACTATTTGGACACAATCCCTCCAGTTGATTCATTATTATGTCAGATCCAATGTGAAGTTGAAAATTTTCACGCACACGCATACAGACACAACAGGATTTTTCAGTTGAAACACAAACGCACTAGGTAGGTGGACTGAAAAGTGCTTTGTACACACACATACACATTGTGTACTGTCGAAGAAAGGCTGTTCGGTTGAGTAAATGAAGGTCAGTGTAGGACAGTTTAGATAGCGGTGGTGGGATGTATACGGTAAGAAGAAGAAGAGATACTTATAGTGGCACAATCGGACGAGTCACTACTTTATCAATAATTAATTATTGTAAGAATAAATAATAATAATAATAGTATTTTGCTATGCACCAACAACACTAATAGCTACAGCTAATAATGGAGTATATAGTTATGTATATGTATTTATTATTAGTACTGCTGCTGCTGCTGCTGCAACTTTACTACTTCTACTGTTCGAACTTACCGTCCATCGCCTTTGGGAGCGATGTGAGGGAATAATTTTACATTAACGCAGACACAGGACGCGATAATAATTGCTGACTGGATAGGGAATTTTTCAAACAATCACTGACAGTTGATCCACAAGAATCACAATGCTCCATGAGAGCGAGGAAATTTGTGAAATTTCACAAGATCTAAAACCTCCTACTGAGTAGTATGAAGCGTAGGCTCCCTCCATGTTTGATGTTGGGTTTGGTACTCTCCATCTCTGCTAGACACTCGTATAACACTGCCAGTGCTTTTAGGCGTACTACACATACACATAGAGCTCTAACACACGCACACACTCTCTCACTCTCAAACCCTCCTCAAAGTTACTGGCACATAAGCTCACAGAGCTAGAGAGAATAAGTACCAGCAGAACGGAGCACACACACACACATACACAAACACACACACATACAACTTTTCCTTCCTATATATGCTTCTACTACACACTAGCCAAGCTTCCCCTTTAGCTATTAAGCTCCCCATCACAAGCAAGCATACACAGAAAGAGAGAGAGAGAGACGACGACGACGACGATGTGGAAGAGACTCAAGCACTCGTTCGTATACACACAGAGCTTCATGCTTCTTACAGTCGAGTCTCTCGATGCAGCCAAACCATCTCTCGCTCGAAATACACTCCCTTCAGCAGCAGAACTCTGCATTACATTGGCCCCGACTTTGGCGTCCGCATGAGGAAAAGCACTGACTAAACCCATAAACCGTACCAATGCACAACCTTCTCTATATACCTCTCCTCTCTGTCTGACTACCAACCTACCTAAAACTGCTCACTATCGTATATGCATTCTTACTATTTCACTTATGCACACAACAAGTAATAGTACTACACCGACGCTGACCCACAATCTCTTTTACCCTACTAGTAGACCCTACTTTACCATGGGGCTATACAATGTTATATATCGTAATAACTGCCGAGTGTAAAAAAATTTCAACCAGCTCTCGTCTGTGTTACTGCATGCACTCTACACAACTCTCTCAGTCAGTTCCCACCATCTCCAAAGCTTCTCGTGCACGTGGATGTGAACATACATATAGAAAATGCCCAAACACTTTAAGCAACACTTGAGCACATGCATAGTGAGTGTACATGTATATGAATGCTCACGCATAATGCAACCGCGCAAGCTGGTACTCGTAAAAAATACGCACACACACGCATACAAAACTACGTACAAGGAAACCTATTCATGGCAAATCCACACCTACGCACAGTCACATGTGTTTTTTCATCCACACGCACAAAGCTAGACTCAAGCATGCACACTCAATTTTTGAGCTCATAATTCCTCCGGCCTGTTACATTTTGTGTGTAAACCAGGAGGTTTTTCCTCACTGTTTGCGTCACAATAATAGTTACTTGACTAAGAGGATTCTAAGCTCTGACAGAGTGAAAATTGCATGAATGTTGCTCCGAAAAATAGTATGTAGTTTCGGGCTCCTTGCGACTCAGCTGCAGAGGCTTACGGTGTGTTCAAAAAGTCGGAAACAGAGATTCGTATTTTAAGCCCTGCAAACAGTATATTGTTGGCGGTCGCCTGGAGCCTTTTCTCAGATGCGTTTGATTTTGTTTATGTGCACAATGAGTGCAAGCGACTAGGCTATGTGTAACGTGTGTCTGAGGGCCTGATACCACACAAAGTTGGAGAGTTCCACCTTTGAACTCACATACAGCCTGATCTAGAGATCTAGTAATGTGCTCCTATCTGCGCGTAGTATATTACATAAGAGGAGCTGAAGCATATCTGTCATATAAACTGATGCACTAACTTGTACTGATTATGAACTTGTGTAGCTGCTTTTAATTATTTTTAGTCTCCGCGTGCACTCATACTCGAGACCATGGGAAGCTATCCTCTGTTTTCCCATCAAGCCAAATTTCCCTATTCAACTATTTATTTACAGTTATGAACTTCTGTTGCAGTGTGGAATGGAAAAAATTGAGCGGTTGCTACACTTTTTCACCACAAGCGACAACATGATCAACATTCGGAGAACAGAAGCAACGTTTCAGCTGATGTGTGGCTTTTTACCCTCCCGCCGGCATGTATTTGTGAGTGGTTTGCCCCATGTTATCAATATACCTCTCAGGTATAATTTGCATGCGGTTTCACTGTATCATTTACTCAGGTATGTGCCCAAGAAATTGTTTTAACCTTGGTCCATTGTGTATGTGCTTAGAAAACCAAGAGGAAAGTTTATGTGGTGTTACAGAATGATGAGCTAAGTAAATGCATGGATTACTTGATTATAGACAATCAGGGATCGAGAGTTTTCAGCTGGACATGCTGAAAGGAGTCGCGATCGCGCAAGAGATTCACTTTTCCATGTACTACACACATTCCAACGGCATAGTTGAGCTAGAAGGTATACCGTGCCCATGAAGATTTGCGTACTTAAATGAGAAAATATGTAAATTGTTCATTATATTCCTCACTGCTAAATTTATAATGATGGACGACGATGTTGTCAACTTTGGAGTAGCGTGTGCACCTGGATTATAATGACGCAGAAAATGGGATGCAGAATCATCTGTGTATGACTTAAAATATACTCAAGGTGCTGCTAATGGAGCATCAAATTGATCGACCGCTGTCAGGGCAAATGATTTTAAGGAAAGCATAAGATTTACCATGCAACTCCTGAATCAAGTTTTCAACTGCAACTTAGAACGAGGCTTGGTGAAGAAGATGGGCTGGAGTTTTACTAACTTGCCAGTCATGGAAATTGTCAAAAAAAATCCCTCAAAATATGTACTACATGATGATAGAGACAGAGTGTCAACTTTGTGAGAGAAGAGAGAGATTTTTGAAATGGAATCATTACGAGTAAAAATGAGAATACTAGAATGAGGGTGAGTTTTAGTGGTTCAACTCCACTTGGGCGATAATAATGTGTACACATGAGACAGAGAGAATGTTCGTAAGGGGAGTGTGATGTGGAGTGCTCGGAATGAACTATAGTCATTTCGAATGCACACAGTCGCAGAGAAGGAGGGAGTGTAAGATTAAATGAGCTTAAAAAATGTATACGAGCAGCGAGAAGTTATCTAATGGAAATGGACAGCTCTTGAGTACACACTATATTCTCCATCCAGAATCTTTAACCATACTTGAGAGACTGTTGGTCTACGACCATCACCGTCACGGACGGAAAAGGGCTGACTGCTTGTATGCTGTTGAAAATCTCTGAATCTGGCTGCCAGTTGGATCTAGTGTGTGTTGTAGGAGAGGCTCTGTCTCTGATATTAGGTGGCGTCAATTCTTGTATAACGCACCTAGCTGATGTTCCTTGTGAGCGGAAAGCAGAGAGTTGTGTATATTTACTACTACTACTCCCTGCTCCTTATACTTGTAAATGTGTTATGTTCACTTAGAAACTTTGAGAATTTATATTTGGTAGATGTATTATATACACGTATACGCATGATGAGGACAGAGCTTGGTGTTGTTCAAGTGTGTACACACACCAAGCTAGCTAGTGTTGTGCAGCTGCGGGCTCTGTTCCCTCACTACTCTCCGTGTGATCATATGAGTAGCGATAACTTTCACTTACGGCACTGCCGCTTGCAGTACACACATCAGTCCACCACGGAATCTCGACGTGTGCGGATGAATGTGAGGCTATCTCCGTCTCCTACCAACCCCTGTCCAGCCCACACTTAATTCTCTTGCCTTTTCTTCTTATTCTTGGTTTTATTATTATTTGTCCTTTCGGTTCCATTTCAAAACCACTTGATAGCTGGATAGAAAATTCACTAGTGCACTTGTCCTCACCTACATTGCCGGGAGAAGAGGAAGTCCGGACATGATTTTTCTGGTGCAATAAATGTGAATGTGTTTGTGGTGGAAGTTTAGGAGCTAGCCCGGTGCCTCAAGCAGAAGATCGTCTTATAGTTTTTATTCATTTATAGTATCAGAAGGAGACGACGGACAAGAGTGTGATCGGATTCTTGATATTCCTGTACTCACATATTTTTATGGTGAAGTGTGTTATGCTTTAGTCAGCGTGAGTCAGTCTGTGTTGACAAGCCATTAGCTCACACCTTTTCCTAGTAACAAAATAAAAATTCAACTGTGTATCACCATCATTATCTCATCATTGTCGCATCTGCCTGCTCCCTTGGATGTGCTCCGTCAGCCACAGCCTTTTAGTTGTTCCTCATATCTTCATCGAAAACCACACTGTGAGTGCACGCTTCCAGTTAACGTTATCCATCATTTTCATGGTTATAACACCAATAACAAGCGCACATCTTTTGTATCTCACCTAGATTTCTGTGGCGATCAATTTCGCAGTATCGTGCTGAGGCCGTTTTTCACGCATTATTGGCTCTGTCCAAGCATATTTAGGAGACAAAAATCAGAGTTTGTCTCAATCTCTACTAAATTTCTGGGGCTTTCGGCTTGAATCTTATATATATTTGGGGGATCTTCAGTGAAGAATATTTTTGTGATTATTTGGAGAGACATTTGAAGTTTTAAATCAGCACTAAATCAGTCGTAAGAAATGATATAGGTTCGTTCAGACTGAGGTTTTTTGAAGTGAGCTCGTAGATCAGGTGCTTCATGTGCCCACATTTTATGGTTCCTCAGCTAACGGCATGAATGGGCTGAGAGTGGGAAGAACTGTGAGAAGTAGTTGGAAAAGCGGCTGGTGAGGGAAATTCTTTGTATGTTCTTGTAAACATTACATGGGAGACTTTTTATTTGTTCCCGTCTGTGTGTCGCAAAAGATACAGGCTAAATTATTGTCATGTGGACGCAGCATGAATAAAGAAAGCGGAGAGGGGAAGACTGGAAATACCGGCCTGTATGTATACACTGTTAAATACAATGCCCACACACAGAAAGGACGGCAGGGAAACAAGCCTTGGGCTCCGCACATTCATTTTCATCACTGTCTTCCGTGCTGTTCATTTCTGAACACACCATTATTATTGAGTATTGATCTACAGACACAGATAGGCACAGGCTTTCAGACGGGCTGGATGCATGTAACACTCGACTGGATATTATTAGTTTAGCTCATACCGTTTTGTACACACTGCCTACTCTGAGGTTAAAGTTGTGGTTTTCAGGAAATTGTCTCGGGACCAGTTTTCGGGGAGAAACGAACTCGTACTGTTTGAGCATGTTTTTGAAGTGTTCTAGTTAGCGAACTCGTGGACGTGTCTGTATGTGAAGTTGGTTGCATGTGTTGGCGACCGGCTTGTCTCTCTGTGTACAAGTTAGAGTAATAATAGTGTCGCATAACGTGTGAGCGAGCGCCTAGGTGCAATAAATAACTAATATTTAAACAAATGCCTTTCTTTTTTCTCTTCCAGTCGAACCATCACCAGCTGTCCTACTCGTCAAATTATTGACCTGGATTCAACTCATAGTTTTATTGATTCAGTTATAAAAAGTGAGTGAGAGAGAGAGAGAGAGAGCTTTGTTCAATTCAACCAACATCACCATGTCGAGCAGACAAACGCAAAATAACCAGCTAAAGATTGTCGTTGTTGGAGGTGGAGGTGTTGGGAAATCCGCCATTACCATACAGTTTATTCAGGTATGAAATCACTTCCCTTTGACCTTTGTTCGCCTAGCTTTCTATCATGAGAACGTGTCATGTATTATTAGTCATCTTGCATTATTCCGCCTCTCAAGCGTCCCCACTCCAAAAACGATGTCACATATCTTACTTACTATATTTCCTGCGAAGTGTTCTTATTATATAGCTACAGCCAGAACGAAGAAGGGGCCCTTTCATGTAGCAATCAGCGGTTCTAATAATTCTCTTATATGGGCACATCAAAGTACCTTAAGTGGATGTGTACTGTGTACTAGACGAGATTCATTATGTGTAGTGTAGGAGAGTGAGTCACTCACTCTATGGAGTCTCTTCTTCACCGCCATCAAAAAAGGGAATAAGAAGCGTATGATTCCGCACTCAAGCACAATTCAGAGATTTTCATATATAATACTTGTTGAAACACTTGTTCACACATATTTTTATGCAAACTACCCTTGTTAGTCATGATGATAAATGGAAAATCAGTGCAATTTCCGGCCTTGCCATTCACTGTCACAGTAGCAGACACTTTCATGTTTATATCTCCGTCCTCTTGCGAATTCCTCTCTCCATCTACTGAATTATTATTATTATCATTATTATTATTACACGCGAGCATAACTGTAATGTAGGCGAGTGCAACGTTCTCTCGCTGTCTCTCACGTACAATCGATTGCCTAGAGCCGTCAGGTTTATGGGACAGAGCGTACAAATTTGGAAGTGATGATGGCTCATGGGTATTACAGTTGGAAAAAAGCAAACTTGTCTCATTCCCTAAATCTAACGTCAACATTGCGTCAGGGAACCAACTTATACCTGAAGAAGGCATTAGATTTCTGTCATGTTGTGATTATTAAAGAGGTAATGAATGCTGTTGATTGTATTTACTTTGCATCTCAATACCTAAAGCGGTAACCCAGTTCATGTTGTTTGGGCTCCTGTTACGTACAACATGACGACGTATGGTTTCTCTGTCAATATCATCCATTGCCATTCAGCATAAGGCAGTAATGGACAATTGGAATTCTATCGTCAAGATGAGTATCATGAGGGTGCCATTCAGTTTGGTCATCATGATCAGATGTTATCTTCTGATTACATAATCTAATTAAAACGCATGCCTGACATGTGCATGCTGAGTTAGGGACACTCCCACGGTTTGATTTCATGGATTTCGACGGTTCGATGTTTTGAATGAACCAATTCCTTGCATAAGTCTGGCTGTCCGATTTATTCACCAGGATATTACAGAGTGCGGTTACAAGAAACTGAGAAAAATTGGCAAGATTTTGTCTGTTTTTGCCCCTCATCAGATAAGCAGCTTGCATTTGCACCATCATCGCTTTTGTAGTTCTATTTCTATCCTTGTCGACGAGAAAATGTGGAGCAGACTGGCAAAAGCCCCCCTCATTCATTATTTATTGCTCCGGAGATGAACACATCGAGTCTCTTCGTTTTGGTTTTCATTTCATACACGAACTATGAAGTCTCGCCGAAGTTTGTGAAGTATGTAGAAAGCAAAATGGGTGAGGGAGGAATTAGTATTGCTATGAGTAGAGAGAATGGGACTTTCCGGCTGGATGCCACTGAGTCGAGCATCATCAAGATGTAATTGGGAATGGAAGTGGCACATGTACATTTTATTGTAGATTTCTGATTAAGTCCCATGTCGACCTCTGGTGTGTTCAAGGGGAGCAGATGAATGAGTAGGTGAGAATTTACACAGTGACATATTGGGAGACAGAAGGAGTGGGAAAGGAAGAATAAAATAAAACTAGGCAAAGAGGAAAGTTTTCATGAGATGGGCTGCATAACAAAGTGCATTTAAAAACTGAGGAAGGAATTGCAGAGGGAGAGAGAGTGAGAGATGGAAAGTATGCTGCCATAAAGAAAAAAACTCAAGGATTGGATGAAGTCTGTAGGTTCTCAGGGGGCAAGACGGGATATTCGGCGTGGGTTAGAAAATGTCGACGTCTCTCCTAGTCCTACTAGTACTTGACTGGATTCAAAGTAAACTTTTAAATTGTAGGTGTTTCCAATCTCTTTTTACGCTCCTGCGTTTTGTCAACGACCGTTTTGGACTCGAGCCAAATTTGACTAACTGGACTGGACCGCAGCTGGCACAAACTACATTCTTCTTCTTGCATATACAGGAGAATGCAGTCACATGCTATACGACTTCAAAGCAGTGACATAGACATACAGGAGCAGAACACATTGTACATGCAATTCTTATCCGTGCCCACACTTGTAAATTTATATTACGCTCAAAAATCCTGACTCACTCACACATAAGACCTTGTCCCAATTGGTAGCTTGTCATGTGGCTACAAAGCCAATTTGAGTGGACAAATCTAAATGTAATTTACGAACACACACGCCCTGACGACTCTCAAGGTATGCTATGCGTCGTGGAGGAAGAAAAGAATCAAATCATGAACTTCATTTGGAAGATTTGTATCAGAAGAGCGGATCAAAAAGCCTTGTCGTCTCATTTCATTTTTCTCATCATAAGTTCCACATTCCTTGAGTCTATTATGCCTCTCGGTTGTAATTTAAGACAGTGAATTTGTCGCTGTATTTAATTTCAACTCTCTATTCATTCACTCTTCATAATTCTGCCTTACATTCATACTGTTCTGCATGTCATGCCTCACTGTATGAGCAAGTGCGTAGGTGTGTAAATTATACAACTTTAACTAATGGGCTGCCACTACCATACATGCATGCACCCTTGCATTGCATGCAGCAACTCTTTAATATCTCAATCTGTCATTCAGTTAGCATCACTAGCTAGCGAAATAAATTACTTTCTAGCTAGAAATTAATTTTTCCCATTTATAATCCAGTCAAGTTGACTACCGACATTCCAAGTCCCACACAAGTGACAAGTATACGTCTGAACACGTGGGCGCTCATCCACGTTGGATTGCACAAGGTAGCCCGACCATCTGAAATATTCTTCTCAATCACTTCAAATTTTCTCACAGAATTACTGTGCCACCATTGTCAACCATGTGCTTATGTCTCTTTTCCGTGTTTTTGTGGCACAATGGCATTAAATATGGCTGATTTTGTTATTTGAATGAGTTAATCAGTGTTCAAAGATTTTAATTGCATGTCTGATCATGTTGGCATATTATTTACTGCCTCTTTAACCTCCTGGCGCATCATTTTGGTTGCCCAAAAATGTCGTCATTCATTGCTTACCTAAGTCATTCTCTTCCACGTAATTATCACGGACAGCTGGACCAGTAATCTTTTTGACAGTGCCATTATCATCTGAGTGCTGCTGCTGCTGTTCAAAATGCAACTGAAACTTTTCGTAGCTGTTTGCCTCTGTCATGAAAACCTGTTGGGCAGTCGACGAGAGCATAGAAACAGTAAATATGTGGGAGTGGGATGATGATGACGATTCTTATACTTTTCTTTGTTGCTACACACCAGACAAAATTAGTTTGCAAGTAGTCCCAAAAGACATGATGAGTCAAGCGTTTATGATGGTCATATTTTTCAATTTCCACCAAACATGTTGGAGTAATGAGATGTGTAATTATTTTCTTTTGTAAAGGCGCAGACAACAGTCAGGGCTAGATATATAAAGACACTTAATGTAAGTCACTTAAGGTCAATATTGCCCACAATTGCCTCACATGCGCATGCTCTTGGCTCGTAAATCTTGTTGGTGAGCCTTAAATTGCTTTCAATATTTATTTTATATTTATTTTAAGTAGCCTTTCCAGTCGACAGTAGAGAATGAGCAATGGTAGTACTACAATCTGGATGGCTCCCCTTGCTCACACCAAGCCAAGTGATTACTTATGGTGGAAATGCGACGACTCATTTTACCCACCATTGCTTCGACTAGCCGGCCGAGTCCATGCTGCTCTTCTGTGTATTCCAATTATAATGGAAATGTAAACCTGCATGAATCATAACATTATGTACCGAGTTAGAATTTTTGTTCAAGAATCTACTTTGCAAATCTGCATAGAAAACCAGACGTGGTTCATGTGAACATTGTGGAGTCAACCTGTGGTCATTTCTAACTCATGCTGTCCCACTTGTTCAGAGATTCATGATAGGACGAAAATGGCAAAGATTTCCAAATTGAATGTGTGCAGGAGTGGGTGGTTGTAGAACTTTATTACTTTCGCACTGTTTATTATATGATGACAGAATCCAATTGATTTTCTTCCCTCCTATCTCTGCCACAGTAAGCATAAGAGGATCAAATATTAGCTTTATTCAGGTATACACGCACTCACTTCATGACAATGCCTTCAGGTATGAGACAGCGAGAGATTTCTATAGCTATACAGACAAGTAGTTTATTTTCTGCCCCGAGCTCCTTTTCCCTGGATCTTGTTGGGTGTCACTCAATGGTGAAATCAGAGTAGACAAAATCATCAGTGTGCAAGCGATCATGCGACTACTTGACCTTTGACTTTGTCACTAAAATGCACACCTCTTGTTATAGCAGTCAAGGGTCAAAGATATCTCGCCGAAAACAATCTCTTCTGTCATTATATGAAGTATCCGTGCTAACGAATCCGCGCGGAAGATTGTCAAACCTTTCCCTCTGCCGCCTTTGTAAATCCCAACAAGTGTGTACAACTTCGAACAATTTCTTGCAGTGCGTTATGCAGGATACATAACACCGCTAACACCACCATACTCTCCCTTATGCAAACCTATTGTGGGCCTCCTGATGAATTCCTCATTATTTTCCAGATGATTGCTACAGGATGAGCAAATGTGCGTAGGCTTCTGGGTTTGAGAACAAATTTCCTCCCTAATCCCTATCAAGAAGCTCTTTGGCTGTTTAAATCATCACGTGTAAACTGGGTACCCACATGGAATTATATCATACATAAATAAATCCACGTCTCTAAATATAAATCATTTTTCCGTGGAAAGCTCTGTCTTTTTATCTCTTTCTGACTCTTAAATCAGCTTGACATCATCCCGCAAGAGAGAAACAAAAATTTCACACCATGTCGCTTTGAAGAACTTTATAGCTTTATACATGCTACTTTTAGCGGAAGAATCTACACGCTGAGCACTATGTCAAGCTGGGACAAAGTTTGAAACCCGTTGGAAATTCAGTTTTGCCTCAAAGTTGAAAAAAGTTCTCAGATTTTTTCAATTAGTAACTACCGCATACCTCTGGTTTTAGCAAATTCTGAGCCCGAAATAATTAAGTTTATCCATTTTTTTCTGAACCAAGCAGGCATACTAACAGATTGATTTTTATGGAGAGACATTCGTGTAAGTTTGGTAGATTGACTGCATTCTCGAATGTTTCAGCATTGGAGTTTGCCTGAGTTACAGTGGGTTTGCGTACACAACAGTGGCAAGCCTCGTCTAAAGATCCAAGAAGATTGATTTGCTTGGTAAAAGCTTTTAACAGAATTACGATGTAACCGTGGAGGGAAACGGTGTCCTGGAGCTGTACTCCAGGACCATACGATTGTAGTGATGGACTTTTTGACCTAAGTTATATAAGCCAACTGCTGATCAAGATACATACACATTTGTGTTATACATACAATCTAATGATGCTACTAGAGTTGATATCATTTTATATATTCCGAATGCTTGCGGGAATACCTCCGTGCACAGCATAGCCAATATACCATAAAATAAATGTATTTAATCTGGTGGGATAAAGCTCCGAGGTGTGCAGCTCAGCCTATTTCCCGCGCGGCTGTGCAAAGTAGTGTTTTAGAACGTTCTAAAACACCATCTCTTGCTTTGTTCGGAAAAAGAAGTTATTTGGAGTATGAGGAAAACATTAGTCCTCGTTTGACCGTCTTCTTTCGCCTGACAGTTTAAGCTTGTTAGGAAAAACAGTGGGATGAGGTTAAGCATAAAAAGTGAGACGGATGGAAGATGATTTTGAGCTTATGAAGATACATGTGGCTGGAATGTTTAGCTTGTTACAGCATTCAGGGTGGTGCTCCGAAAAGCTCCATGAGGCATGTGTTGGTGATTTGAAACGCTCTCGTACACATGTGTACATTAATGACCTTTATTTTTATAAACCGCTTGCTAATCTCTGCCAGCAGCGATGGTATATACTCTTGAGTACCTAAACTGTTCCATGAATTCCCAGACTGCAAGAAGCGGATGAGTCTTGGGAGAAAACTTACTGGGTTGCACACATTAAATTCCTCAGAATCAAGCCTGTTGTCCCACTTGGAGTTCCTCCCATTTTGATTAACGCGTATCAGCCCTATGCTTCTGTCGTCCATTTTGTCTATGTAGAATCTCTCCCTATCTCTCTGTCGGTTTCATAGTCTTGATGTTTACAAATTGTGGGTGAGTTAATTAGTACCATGATGAGTGCTTTGTGAATAGTAATTAACTGCTAATGTGATCATTGTACAAACCACAAAACAGTAACCCAGAGCTGTCGCTGTTTTCGTACTTTATGCAGTGTATGCATTATTTCTGATAGCATTGATATCAATATCATCTTTTGTTTTTACCTCAAGGAGCTCGTGCCAAGGACCTACTGACTCCAGCCACGTATAGGGAAGGTATATAAAAATGGGCAAATCCATGTGAGGCGTCAAATAACCATTACCAATAGTAAATTTGGCTTGGTATTTATTACAAATACAGAAATGTGCGAGACTTTTGTTAACACCTCTGCAGCTGTTTTCCTTTTTATCATTTCAGCGAAAGAGGTGTCTTGAGAGTAGATGGTGAAAAGCTCCGTTGTGTCGAAGTAGTAACGTGCGAAATAAGAGTCTGCCTCCTATTCATATGGGCAGTGGAACTTCCTGACAGTTCTTTTCATACACTAACACTACTGCAAACAAAGCTGGATGGAAATACGAGTTCAAACACGCCAATACCGGTTGTCTTCAATGGCATGAGCGCATCGAACTTAACGCCCTGAAGCACTATGGACGAAACCACGTGTGACTGTCAAGAACAAGAGGTGTATGATTCCAATTAAGGCGTAGTGTACAGATGAACAGTTCCACCCTTTTGGTTGTAGCGATTATTATGATAATGACAAGGAATAGATGAGGATGATGGTGCTCTCAATTTGTATTCATTTAATGACAGTCCATTCAATCTTACTGTCTAATTCATCCTGTTGGTGGAATAGAGAGGGAGGCAGAGAGAGAGAGAGAGAGAGAGAGCAATAGGAGTTGCATAAGTTACTTTTGTATACTAATGCTCGTGTTACTCACATAAAGATGGCCGTTTACTTTAAAAATCAAATGAGCACACATTAACGATGTGGCTATGTGTCTTAAATTTGAGACAATGTCGTTAAATGTCATAACCATGCCATCCCCTTGGCTGTTGGTATTTTGGCAAGTATTATCTTCTGTGGAAGCTGTTGTGAATTATGTACACATCGGTTTATATGGTTGCCATTATAATATGTCGCATCGGTTCGTGGAATCTTTGTTAATGCTCAAAGTTTAATAATGAGAAGAAAATTTGTATGGTGATGACATGAGGGAAGAAGAGGGAGAAAGGGGGAAAAGTCGCTTACAAAATCAGTGAAGCATGAGAGGAATTTTCGGACCATTTGCAAGCCTTGTCGTCATGCTTGAATGTCGCACTCTTTGCTACTATTAGCAGCATATCCATATGGTTTCTATACAGAATCCATTTTCACAACACAAAGGTCACCGCTTTGCTCCTTCAATTTTCCACTCCGTTGTCATATTTGGCTGTACAATTCTGCGGCTTGATGTTTCAGACTGTATATATGCTCGTAGAAGGTACTGGGCTGCGTGCTGTATGACCACAGATGGCTAAAAATAAGACTCGGCGTCTTCCGAACATCAGTTCCATTTAGATGAACAATACATAAAGGTGGTGAAAATTCCTCTTCGTGGTCCATGTTTCATGTGCAAAGAGAACATAATTACAGCAATGTTTGCATAGTTCCGGCGCTATAGTGTTTGTGCATGTATCAGCATCTGCCTCGCTTGCTCCGCCACATGCACACATCCTTGGTGGTCATGGACTGTGAAAGACATGTCGACAGAGACAGAATGCATTTACTTGAGTCACCATGGCGGCAGTGTAATTTTGCAAGATGGCAATATCGTGGTCGTTGTTCGTCTCTGTACGAGGATTTTATTCTAGTCTACGAGCACTGCGATAATTGCTTGAGTCAAGGGACGAGACAGATCACGCGGTGCTGCTTCTTGTCGAGCAATTTCAGTTGAGAAGGAGCGGCAAATCCTCAAAGTTTTTGTGTCATGGCACAAGTGATTTGAAGAGGAAGGAAAAGTTAAAGCTAACTTAGTCTATAAAGAGAGGGGATGACAGACAGACTCATGCTTAAGTATTGCATGAGCACGATGGAGAACCTGTGGTCTCTGTGTGTGTAAAACTTAGTCCATTGTCTGGTTGCCTCGGTGTATGTGTGTGAATGTGTTTGAGCCTTAATTCTTGAGTTACAACTGAATTCTTACGGTGTTACCGAAGAAACTAGAAGTCACCACGGCGTATTCATGATCCTACTTCGTAGAAAGAGATTGCTGGCTAGCGTAATCATAAATAGCACACAAGTGAAAACACATCTTTTGTATTCATTCTTTCTCGTAGGAATCATAATGTACGGACGATTTGGTCATGGCACCGCAAGCTATATTATGTCGAACACTACTACCAGTGCTCAGGTCATATATAACAGTGCAATCGCATCCAGAGAATGGATAATTAGAGCCAAACGGTAAATCGCAGTGTCAGGCTCAGGTGTAAACCACTTTCCAGTGTACTTCCTCTGCGAGTGGACGAAGGATTTGGGAATAATAACCATAATATATTCAAAACTTTATATGGTATGACTGCGTGCAGGAATGAGGTTCACTGAGGATACCTGAATGCACATAGAGAGAGATCAAAGCCTTGTCTGCATGCTTCTCGTCTCGCTGTCTCTCTCTAATTTCTTTGGCCAAGTCAACGGACCACGCGCACGCAAGCAAGGCGGCTCATGATGCACGATGGGTACATAAGCCGTCCTCTCCAAAAATAAAGCCCACTTGAATGCCGTCGAAGTTTGCATTCAAGTCCATACGGAGAGCATTGTCAGCTGGAAGGAAACTGCTCTCACGCCTTGCGTAGGCCTTATTGCTCAGATTAACTGGCATAAATTATGTTTACAGAATGAGTGAAATTCCTATAAGTGACCAGACATCCGTGTATGAGGCATGAGAGTCTAGAAATTTCCATGGTATTCATACCGCCAGCGACGATGTAAAGGAAATCATCAGGTGGAAAATTCATCGATCCTCTCACCTCACTGTGAAAAAATTCAATGTCATGTGTGCATTTAACTTTGTCGAAGAGAGGTGATTTTTTTCCTAGTCCGATCCGTCGGATCAATTCCACTTGCTTATCCGTACTCGTATGTGTGTACTTACATGTTAGAAAGAGGCAAGTCGAACATGTTGATCCTTCTGTCTACAGTGTTTTAAGGAGAGAGGAGCAGCTGCGAAAGCTGGAATTAGCTTATAGGCTTGTCATGAGCAACTCAAAGCATGAGCCTGAGATGCATTCACGTGAATTTTCACTCAAGTAGAAAAGGCTCTAGTTGATGCGTCTCTGTCTTTCTCTCTCCACTGGCTTCCATTTGTGTTTCCTTGTTTGAATTCTAGGCTAGATGAGGAGAGGCTTTCCAGGACATTTGGTTTTTTCTATTATTATTATCATTATTATTGTTGTTGCAGTAGCTCTGTGCACTCTACATCCCACTTGTGCGTATCCTTCAAGCCTAACTCAGTCACATGTGACTGACACAAGTTTATTTTGCTCCCTCCATTCTCCTCTCCCCATCTCATGTCTCTCTGCATTTCCATGCCTATTTATAATTATTTCCATAGCGAGCTAGCTACACAAGGGCCCACAATTTTCAGGGAGGATGCACTTACTACAACGAGTGAGCTTATAGGTGATTGTGGGAGTATTATGTACACACACTCATTCCTGATTCCCTTCTGGGCTCATAACACACACTCATGTATATATAATGCAGCAGCATCTCTACTTATCTCTCGAATAGTATAGAATCCATTTCGTCGAGCACTGTTCAACTCCCAAATGCTTGCCGTCGTCGGAGAATTAAACGGGCTAATGCATGCAGAGTAGACGGGGATAAGAGCTGTGTGAAGCTATGAACCAGACGCTTTTAGTGAGGAGAATGAGGTGGAAGGAATGCTGCTGATCCAACTTGCCTTTCCATTTCCATGCCAAACATGGAGAAATAATAGCTTTTAATGATGATTTCTATTCCAATCTTCCTCATAACTTACAGGCTCAAGACAATATATTAAGGCAGCGAACAAAGAGAGTCTCATCCGTCCTATTTTCTGACCCTTGTCCGGCCGTCTGCTTATGTTGTGTGAACTTGATGGAATTATCTCAATTGGCCACTACGTATGCATCACACTTCTCTGTCTGCTGTTGTGCTCACAATTCGTCTCCCTCCCCTGTCTGAATTTTCATGAGAGATTCTGTATGAGCTGAGTAGAAGAAGTGGTTTGTGAGCAGTGTTGGATTTTATTCTTCCTCTGCAATTGACAATAAAAGCAAGAGCGGAGTGTATAGTACTTTCAAGCAGGGAAAAGTTCACTAATTGAAATTGCAGTCATAAAATATTACGGTGGAAGAAGGCAATAATTATTTCTACTTCTACCTTTGATAGCCAGGGCCAGGTTATAGCCCAGAATTTTAACTGCTCTGCATTCTCAACGCTCCATGAAGTTGCTGATCAGTATCATGAGAATTTGATGAATGTAAGGTGCACTTAATACAACCAAGTAGACCGTACTCAAGGACCCATGTGTCCTAAAGATTGAATTCCAATCCTCCGAACTCTCATCTCGTGTAACATAAGAAAAAGGGTGCATGGATGCATAGGCTCTTACACGCCCTCATCCCGCCCACCTTGTGTAAACAGACGGAAGAATAGTTTATCAGGCCTAAGGTTCACGCACACGGTTTCACAGTCAGCGTCAATGATGTTTGTGCTGGCTCAGTTTTCGTACATGAGTAAAAGCTGTGAATGCCGCCGCTCGTACACATCTTTTTTTCACTATGAAGACGACTTGTCGTTTCGCTTCTCCACCTTGAGTCTAAACTCAGCGTGGAAAAGGCAAAATCTAACCGGCTTCATCTCGGCTCCATATTTTCACACCCAAAGACCTGGATTGAGTCACCTTTCTCATATACTCACACTTTGTGTATTTTAGTCTGATGGCACTAGTTTCTTGTAATAATCAAGATTTCCTCAGTACTCTTGAAGACCATGTGCTCAGCTCACTTAAATCCATGTCTTGCATCATATACACAAAGCATAAAAAAATCTTACTTGACCCTCCGACTCCTCAACCATGAGATTTGTGATTGAGAGACGGGTCGACAAAACGGGACTGCGGGGCTGAATCTGTCGGAAATGTACCCTGTGCGGTTCTATTCATATGTGCATAGAAATGCTCGTTGTATGAAAAACGTTCCGGTGTGAGGGGTTAGTATACGATTAGCTTGTGCAGAGATGCTTCTTTTCATCGCCATGTCATCACTACTAGATGAGATGGTAATGTGCACACATATTGCCTCGTCCATTCCACATTTTGACAGTGGCAAAAAAAACTCCCCAGCAAAGGAGACTAGAATTCTTCCTGACCTCATCAATTCAAGGTCTCACCTGACTTTAATCCAGCGCTCCCAGGGAATTCCACTGCGCACATTGAACGACTGTCGAGATGGATGGGGGACTGGAAAAGTGTGCAGAGGAAAGTTTATGAGCGGATTTACCATTTAGCTTAAGCTCTCAAACGAAAGACTACACTTATTGTAATCTGCTTGAGTTGTGTAGCTTTTGACGGTACTCGTATGACATGGCTATCAATTGCGTAGGTACCTCTGAAGGGATCTGTTAGACGGTGATAACTACAATGTAGAGGAGTGCTGTAGTAAATTGTACGAATGTAAATGCTAAGAAGGCCACTGCTAACATAGAATGTTTTGTGGTAACAGCAAATGAAAGCTGGCTTTTCAATTACAGCAAGTAACACTGTGATGGGGCACAGTCATTACCTCACAGCGAGTGTTTGCTGGTGGAAAGAGACAGATTACATTACAGGGATAATTCGCTCAATGTTCATGATAATATGAAGCTGTTATTGCATTAGAAAGATTAAGGGACAGGTGGACTGTTTCTGTCTTCACGTTTACCAGAATTCTGAGAGAAAGTCAGGAGGAGATTCTGTGAAAATCCTATTTGTGTATTACAACTTAAGACTTAAGACGTCTGTGGATTGCGGAATCATACTGACACGCGCGGGGGGCTCTTCTTGTCTACCATATACTTTGATTATGTTCTCATGCAGAAGTGAATGTCATACAGAACTGTCCCATCACTACGGTGGACTTGGGACTCAAACGTAATAACTGTATGTAAATGTGAATGTAAGAATGGACATTAACTGAATTCTTATGCATTCATTTTGTTTTGTCTTATTTCAGAGTTATTTCGTGCAAGACTATGACCCTACCATCGAAGACTCTTACACAAAACAATGTGTGATCGATGATATTCCTGCCAAATTAGACAGTAAGATCCCTTCTGCATTGTCTACTTTTAGTTCTAGCTAAGGCCTCTTATCAAATTGTTGCCAAGATGATGTTTAAGTGAGTAGGGAGTGAGAAAGTGAGGTACGTGAAGTTGCCTTAGCGTTGCCATGGGGCATGGAGAAAGTGAGAGGGAACCATATGAAGAATTTCCTTCGGTTCCCTTTGAGGCTTCCAGAGTAAATTCAATAGTAAGAGGCTGTTGGCTTCTTGATGAGCACCACCAGTAGTGTAATCTGACAAAGCTATCCTCAGCTTTCCGGCTACATCCACAATGTCAATATTAACCAGGAGGAAGAACTGTAGGGAAGATAAGTAGGCCAGGTTTTAATGAGGCCGTGCTCACTCGGTGATGGAGGAAAGGAAGGGTGCTGTATACGTAATGTGAAAAATCCATGTTCAAAGGAAGAATGGAAGGAGAATAAATGAGGGGAGAAGCAGAAGGAAAAACCAGTTATATCCACATTTATGCGGTCATTGCTTATCCTTAGAACGTGTGCGGGGAATAACAAAAGCCGAAGATTTATCTGTGGTGAGCAGTTGTGAAAATAGTAGACAGGGAAAGGCTGCTTGATGTGTACAGTTTCCACTTGATTCACTCCTCGTAATGGTGAAAGATTTGACGAGGGTTAGCGAGGATGGAAGGAAAGCTAACAATCCTTCCTCCCATCCTCTTTGTGCCCATGAATATAATTATTTTTTTTTTATGGCGGCTGGGAGTGGAATTTATAGGGTAATTGTAGATGGTATAACAACATATGCGTTATCACTTCAGTTTTAGATACAGCTGGACAGGAGGAATTCAGTGCAATGCGGGAGCAGTACATGAGGTCAGGTGAAGGATTTCTTCTCGTCTTCTCGGTCACTGAGAGGTCTTCCTTTGATGAGATTAGTAAATTCCATCGACAAATTCTTCGAGTTAAGGACCGAGATGAGTTCCCCATGCTCATTGTTGCCAATAAATCCGACCTGGAACTTCAACGAGTGGTAAGCCTTTTGCTTTTATGAAATTATACTTTTCCGTATTCTAACTCCGTGCAATTCATAGACACAGTTCTTCAATATCTTCACGTAGGGCTCTTTTATGCCGCATCCTTCGCTCTAGCAAGTGCAATTTTGTCATCTGCAGGAGCTCTAAGGATGATAAATTCCCTTTGAGAGAAATGATAGGGAGTGTAGTGAAGCAAGGTGGTCAGCATGTTGCCCCTGGATTTGACTGCTAATGATTCAGACGTTTCCCCGTTCTACCCGTTTTCGTCACCCGGTGGAGGCCACGCTGCCTCCTTAGTTTCTTTCTCTATTCACTCAAAGATTCATAGGACTTGCACACGTGTCTACTAACCCAATTCAGAGAAAGTTGTTAATGTGACATCGGTACACGCCACAGGCCGCCCACTTTCACTTCCCTATGGGATCCTTTGTGTCGCCGGCTAGAACTTGAACAGCGCCCCACTTACTTGCTAGTTAGGATGACATGACATTTTCCTTGTGCCTGCATTGGTGCCTTCCACAGGCATTCGTGCTAAGTGCGCATGAAAAAGTAGGCTCATTTTTTTCCAATCACATTGTGTGATCGACATTCTTGTAGACAATGAACTACGGTGTGGCTTGTATAGGGATACATCGCCAAAGGCAGAGGGAAACGATAGCGGGTTTCCTCACCCAACTAATGCGACATTCTCATACCGCATACGTTATCATATCACAGTCAGTCGACGTATCATTTTGGTAATCATCAGCCGCAGGCAACAACTTACCACAGAATCTCAAGGGCCCATCATCTTCATAACATTTCTATGACGATTGTGAAGACAGTCTGACCTTCCTCAAGTACCACTCGATACTCGTCTGTCGTATCTGCAAGTGATACGTGGAGAGACGAGCTTGAAAAGGATTCATAAATAGGAAGAAAATTTCCATATAAAACATCCATTCAGATTTGTTTACAATGGTGGCGCGTGTTTCGCTGGAAAGGAAAGATACAGCTGGAGGTGCTCATTCACTCTAGCTTTGTTGCAAAACAAGCAAAGTGGCATGTGAAAATCCTTCATCCTGCATAGTGACAATAATACGAAAAGTTTCTTCGTCAATCTAGTTACACTAAAAGACTTTCCCACTCATCAGCTTTTGGTTGTTTCTTTTTCCTGTAGCCCAAGCAGTTGACAATCCTTTTGTCAGCCGGGATTGCGAAGGAAAGTTTAAAGTCTTGGGCAAATAAAAGTTTGAGCAGAAAGCAAGTTTGTTCTGACCCAGTTATGAGATGATTGACTTAATTAAAAGGATAGTTGATGCGCATTTGAGCGGAGAAGCAAGGATTTTCCCTGTACCGTCAGGTGAAAGTTTTTCCACGAGATATGGGCGAAAGCTATGCCGCATGAGGTGGCTCACACAAACAACGCACTTGCACACACGCTATAGACTTTGCCTCGTCTTTTTCTGTGCTCAAGAAGATGACGATGACGACTGAGCGTGTATGAGTGGGGTCGTAGCACGTGTATATGCATTAAATATGATTATACAACCATCTTATGTACCTTTGATGGAACTCCTGTCCTTGGTTTCCTCACTGTTCCCTCTCTCAATACTTATTTGGGTGTCAAGACACGTACAGATAAAGTTGTTTTGATAAGCAACCGTCTATCTCTCTCTCTCTCTCTCTCTCTCTTTCTGTCTTCTGTCGTCCATGCCTTGTACCCTTCATAATGTGTGCAACGTGGCTATAAGGAGTGTCTGCCTTTCTTAATGACTAAATGCGTCAGATGGAAGAAGCCAAGGGATTTTATATTGTCAACCGATGCTTTTTTCATTAGGTCCTCTACTATTACTGAGCTGACTTTCTCCACGCCGCACTCCTCGTCACATGCTGAGTACGTGCATACTCCCGTTCTTTCTCTGTCTTCTCTAACCTCTTGTCACGGGCTTTCATTAGAGTTTTACGTAGCTTCGAACTATCTCCTTTCTTATCATCTGATTCATTAATATCATTTAAGCACAAGGATCTCACCTCTCACGCCAATCCTTGTCACCATCCTCTCCACCGTCCTGAGCACGTCCAATGAGCTGATGACGAAAAAACGCCTCTCGTTTCCTTCCATTTCCCAGCAAGTCATTCACTTAGTATTTGTCAGATTGTAGAAAGTGTTATGTATGCGAGTTAGTCCTGAACTGGAAGGGGTGCTTTATAGGGATTGATACAGGTAAACGTAAAGCCTTCTCCTCTTACTTTCTCCTTATAGTTCTCTCTTTCTCTATCTCTTACTCTTTTGTACACTGTACCACTCAATAATTGACTATTTACCACGGGATGGTATAAGGAAGGAAAATAGTAAACTTTTTCTCTGAGTGCTTTTAATGCGAACTGTGCAAAAGTGTACGAAAGGCTGAGCATTGGGGAATTACTTGCGGCTTATGCATTCCACGTTTTCACAGCGTACTACTACCAGCACGGGTTTCTACGTGTCAGCACACTCGAGCTGGAAATGTGGGTTATGCCATACTGTGCTGAATAATATGCTATGGTGGTGGAAGGATTTTAAAAAAAATGCTTCGTTCAAGTCACGGTTAGCTGATTAAATTTCCTTATTAAAGGCGGAAGTTGAAGGTCATTTTATTTGCTGAAAAAATGCCAAAAGAACTGAAATTTCCTCGTGGGCTTTCTCCCTAATTCTAAACGTGCACCCAAGTATCGTACTTGCTTTTTACTCTTCCCTCTGCGTGTATTTTCTCTTGGCAGTGGTGGAAACAGATGGATTGGTCCCAGCGTCATAAAATTTTCACAGGGTTTTTCTTCCCCTTGTTTAATGTTCTTTTTATGTTTCTCATACGAGGAGTTTCATGATGGAAGTATTCCTAACTTGAGCATCTTTAGCAGGGAGTTTCCGACGTTTTGGTAAGACCGTACACACACGCACACATTCAAATAATGTTGCCCGTGGAAAGACACTGAAAGAGCTCATCTCCGCAGTGATTAATCCCTACAGCAGCATGCTGACAAAACGATAAGGGCAGCTGCGAACGTGCGAAAGTTCGTCCTGCATCCAGAGAGAATCTTCCAAGATTACAAACAACTGGATTTGATGTTTTTAAGAGAGAGCATTTTTGGACTATCACATAAGAAAGCTGATGAAATGTGTTGGTTTTCTGGAGCTAGACCTATAATGATGACGATTAAAGTAATCCATTGATTTTCTTCTGAATGATTTCAGGTGGGACGTGAAGAGGCACAGAATCTAGCCCGGCAGCTGAGAGTACCGTTGATTGAGTGTAGCGCAAAACTCCGTATGAATGTGGACCAAGCTTTTCATGAATTAGTGCGAATCATCAGGCAGTTCCAACAGATGGAAAGGCCTTTGATGAAGCAACAAAGGAAAAAGAATAAAAAGTGCATCGTCCTGTGAAGGATATCGCGCACACACACACACACACACATATATAACTTTGTATGATCCTATAATAACAATGCCTGTACCATGTAATAACCTTTTTAGGCCATAAGATCATTGTGACAACAATGGGTTACGTCTTTGCTAAATCGTATAACTAATTCTCATGGTCTTCTTCTATATCGTATAAAAAATTATATATACAAGCGCAAAGTTTAATGACGAACATGTATGAATGAGGCGAATACGAAGAACTCAAGTCATCAAGTGTGTTGTTATAGGCTAATTTAATTGCTGGAACCGTCAGGAAACTAATGTGACACGCTCAGTTATTGTACATTTTCATCGTTTGCAGTGATGAATGTCTGCTAGAAAATAACTTCTAATTAACTACGTACTGCTTCCGCTATATATTTTCTCTCTTTTCAGTATTCAAAGGTTGTTCAATTTTTTTTTACCTCGTATTTCACACATCACCCATACTCAGGTCATTGTGTGTTGGTGGTAATCAGTCTAAATATGAGTTGACGACGTAAGTAGTATATACTCTGTGGGGTTCATTGCCAGCTATTATTATGACTTTCCTCCCAATGCCTTGTCACATTGCTATACATTTTGTGTTTAGTATTTGTCATGTTGTTATGATTATACATTCTTCTTTTGTATTTCATGTATCAGTTTCCTACTAACCAACAGCAAGCTGGATAATAATTGAAGCAGGACATGAAGCAGTCACCCTCCGCCATGGAGTATTTCATGATGATGACAATGTTAATGTAATTACAAAACCAAAGAAGGGTCACAACATCAGCGAGCTTGTTGCACACAATGACAGTTAAAAGGACAAGGTGGCGGAGGGTGAATGAAGCAAGTAAATTTCAAGGTGCATTATCTAGTGTATGGGACGAATCTTTCTTTGTGAGAACTCAAAATTTGGTACTAAAAAAAAATGAAAATCGTGCAATATATTTGGCAGACTTGAATAACTTTCTTCAAAACATCTCATTACTACTGTATTTGTAGTGGCGAGGGAATTAAGGCAATCATTTTAATAATTACTTTTAAACTGTATTGTATCTTTAATTACGTAAAAATCCTTTCTAATTTTTTATTTTTCTCTGCGCAAAACCAAAGTTACTTCCTCAGTCGCGGCAATTCATTGTGAGTACAAGGAATGGTTCGGCGAGATTGACTCATAAGTTGCAATTCATGGATGTCAGGTGCAGGTTGGCACTATCAAAGCAAGGTGCTGTGGATGCCGGTAAGTAAGAAACTACAGAATGTACGAAAATAAAAAATAGGATAGCAACTTAAGTCTAATCAGAGAACCAGCTGACTGGAGATGCTAACTTAAACAAGTAGGCTGCCATACCTATTCAACTTGCACAAAAATGACATTTGCGCCTCTACAAATCAAAGAATTTCCACAACGATCGATTATTTTAACTTCGTATAGAGCTGAAATGGTTGAGGTATTACATGTCTTGCAAAACAAGAGTTATCTGACGGAATGGTCCAGATGAGAAAAATTTGCAGATCCAACTTATCTAAGGGCTTCCAAGGCATCAGTTAATCCACAAAATTATTTCCCTCAATATGCCCATGATCTCCGAATAGATCTGAATGTAGATTGAAGATCTGCAGACTTGCAGTCAAACTATCATCATTGTCAAGCGGGACAGTGTCGCTGGAAGGTGTGAACGACTGACAGATAAATATTGCTACGGCTCCACTTTTTCTCAATTATTACTACGAATGATTATTACGTTCATATAATAGTGATCACTGATAAAATCCGACTACAATCATGTCTAGCATGGAGTTGAAAGTAAAAGCCATAATTAATTATTTACCTTTCTGTTTCATATTTCTACCTTAACATGCCAAGATGAGTGAATACTTGAAAGCTATGAGTATTTTATATGCAACAATATATAATGACTATAAACGAGGTGCAAGCCTCAGGACCTAGCAAATTACTGTTACTGTGTACAAGAAGAAGAAGAAACAAGACTAGCATGTAGTATTGAATTAACACCATGTGTATTGACTATATCTGGATTGCGAGTAATGTGTCATAATTTTATAAATAATTGCATTTGAAAAAAAAATAAAAGGAGTGTCGCTATAAACAAACAAAATTCGACTGCTTATCTTCTCCAAGAAACATTTTATTCTCATGCAGAGTGTACAAGCGACTGCATGGCTTTAATGAGTCAATCATTCAAATCTCACCGAGAGCGCAACTATTCACAATTCAAAATGTATGTATAGTAATACGAAAATAAAAACAAAAGCAACTTCAGCCTAACTAGATCCAGCCTGAAGAAGCTGACTCAAAGAAGTTGGCTGCCATACTCCTTCCACTTGCATAAAAATAACGTTTGCACTTATGTACATCAAAACATTGCCACAACGATAGATTTGTTTAGCTTCGTAGAATCGATTCGGTAACGGCATGAACACCATGCCTAATTCCTCGCACTTCATTTGGATTAAGTCACGGAAGCCATGAGGAACTTGGGCAGTCATCCGGAGAGCGTCCGCAACAACCTCCGGAGGAACGTGATGCACAGGGATTTGCGGCATTGAGGGAGCAGCATGCATAGGTGATGGACTCCCAATGATCCCAGACAAGTCAAATGGTTGGCCGGGATTCTGAACGGCTCGACTGATAAGCTCCAAAGCCTTCTTGAGGTTCGCTATGTAACAAGAAAAAAAATACATTCAAGTCTTGTTGTAATAATTTCTTTCCCACGTTCCCTTTAATCCATACGTTTACGTTCCCCTAGTGATCCTGTTTATTAACCGCGAAAAATTCAATTCAATAAATACGTACCAGTTATAGCTGGATCACGAGCCAGCTCAGGTGGAAATACTGATCTCCACCATGCGTACCATTGGTATACTTCTTCATAATTCGGCATTCGGGTAAGCCAGTTCATGAGGAACTGTAACCAGCTTGGAAAGAAGACAGTTTCGAAAATATGGACGAATGCTTTCGTAGGTATCATGTCCAACCAATCCAGCACCCACTGCCAAGGTTCTAAAATCAAAATATTTCAGATTTCATAAAACTTTCAACCAGAATGTCTAACAGGAGGAGTAACTAATGGTACCTAGATTTTGGTTCAGAGGATTGAATACGAGCTCCTGTAACGCCATATGTAGCTTGGGTACGATATTTTTGAGTAGGAAGGCATCCATTGAGCCTTTACTAAATACAGGAATCCAAGGTGCGAGGATCTTTTTGGCAGACCCGTCTGACGGATGCCAATGCGTAAGTGCGTTGGCTAGCTTCTTCCGTATCGTTGGGTAGACAATCTCAAGTTTAGCACCTGCAGATGTTTCGAACATTCTCATGAGTATAATGATTTTTTGACCAGTCACTGAATATAATTTTAAGCATACCTAAATGTGGAAGCCATGGATGAATCCAGGAGTGAATAGGGACCGGATCGGAAAGAGGATCCCAATTATCAACAGCATCATTGATCTTCGGCAGTATGAGTTGATCCAAAATATTCTGGTATATCCAATTCGCCAAGAAGGGTTTCCAAGCATCTACTATATTGAGGAAGCTATCTGCATCTTTGACATTCCAATAGGAGCCGACAGCAAGACGAATTGAGGGCATCCATGTTTCCCACACGATCCATTCAAAAATATCGCTACGGTTTCCGAGCAGATTGGACCAGTCTGCGAAAGTCTGAAGAGGCATCTGAGGAACTTCTAGTGGATTCCAAAGCTTGAGGAAGTCTTTCAACATTGGGATAGTGATAGCGGGCACCAGGTTGTACAACTGATACAGTTCCCATTCTTCCGGATGATCTCTCTGCGGAATCAAATTTCATGTCAGGACTAGAAATCATTTTTTTGTTTAAGTACAGTAACCAAAAGCTACTCAAACTTACGTGCATTTTTCCTAAGGAGTAATATGCATCCTCTAAAGTCAAATTAGGTTTATCGCTCAAGGTTTTAGTTTCTCGGATGAGAGATTCTAGGGTGGCAATGTGCACATCTTCCGCTTCTACAGTAATTTTCATGTTCTTTACTTCTTCCTTCAATAACTCACGTCTGTCTGCCGCGTACTTGGACTTTTTGTCATTCTTGAGAATATCTTGCTCACAAGTATCTTTTAGTAAATTTATATTGTATAGCAGCTCAGGCATTTCAAAGGCTGACTTCTTTTGTACTTTGGTGATAGATTCAAGCTGTCCTTCTTCCTCCCACTCATCCTTGGGCTTCTTCTGCCCTGATATAGCGTGATAACCACTGAGCACCCTTTGTTGAGGCCCAGTCAAGTCAATTACTTTAGTTTTTGCCAAAGCTCTGCAACACATCAGAATCTAATTAGTGACAAGGACCATTTCAATGCTTCATCCCTGAAAAATTGTGCACGTACCCTGCGTCAGGTCGAATCATAACGTGCTTCTGTTTCAAAACCTCTTCCGCCGTCACATACTGATATTCCACTTTCTTCTTACTACTCACGTCCTTTTGCCACTTAGTTTCTTTAGGGCCGGCAGGTCCACCAGTTTTCATCGGCATGTCATCTGGAGTGAGACTATCTGCAATTCGGCTCTTAACCTCCCGCCCATAAAGTCCTGGAAAATTACATCACTGTAAATTTACAAGGAACGAACGGGGCTTAATGAAAATACGACAGAACACTCACCTATCGCACCACGACCTTTCCTCTTATGCGCTTCGACGGGAGCTGAAATTCCCTGCAAGTCTTTTCCAAGACCTTTACCAGGTTGAAATCCCATCTTCATAGCCATTTTTGCACCTTTTCCATACATTTCAAAGCCCTTAGTCAAAGTATTTCCCGTCGTCTTCCGCATCCCTGCCGTTTGGTTGATGGGATCAAAAGCCATACTAGCTTTCCCACCACCTCTCCCAACCATGATCTCAACTTCTTCCTCACTGAAACATCAAAAGGGATAATCAGAAATGATCCCAAATTTCATTGGATACAAATGTACAAACCACTACTAACCTTGATGAACCACTACTTCCACTGCCAGGCTCTCCATCTTCAGCCTGATCCGCTTCCTTGACCGCGTCTTCTTTCTTCGTCCCAGGCTGTTGAACTCCTCCGGAAACGAAGGCTACGGGTCCTTTGTAGCCTCTCCCTTCACTGCTTGCTCCCAGCACCCTTCGAGGTCGCTCATCCTCTTCGTCGCTTCCGGCCCAAATTCCTGTCAAACAATTATTTATTAAATTAAAAATGATTACTACGTCGCTCTTACTGCTTACTCTCTACTTAACTAGGAATGAGTTTGGTGAAATAGACAATTTTATTTAAAAACATTCCACGCTGCATTATTACCATATATTTGCTGATTCTTAGTCAAATTCCTTCGGAAGCGGGTAGGATTTAGTTCCGCTTGTAAATCCCGGTCCGTCACTTCAAAGCTTTCATATTCCTCATCAGACATAGTTGCTAACTTTTTTTCACTATTTTTATTTAACTAGATTTCTCAACACTTTCCCTTTCATTTAAGTGATTCTTGGGGTTTCCAACTGTTTCAAATTTCCATATGAAATCCTTCGTGTATATTTTATATTATATTATTCCTGATTTCGACAACAACAAACAACAATTGTTGGAATTTCAATTTCATATCCCAGGCTGAGAGGACGAACGTCGGTCGATGAATGCGGCTTTGCTATTCCCGCAAAACGTAAATTTGCCATTGAGTGTAGCGGGCCTGAGCTCAAAGTATTCGGTACTCTATGCTCATTTGCACACACGTGCTCAGATTCCATGTTGTGGCGGATTTAAATTCACCGTCCACAGATGTGTGCTTATTGCTTATAAATACTTTTTTTTCATCACACACTAAATTGGAAATGGTGTAAATAATCATACAAAAACAATAAGCATTTACTTGTGCGCGAATACAAGGAAAGAGTAATGGAATGAAGAGCATTGAAAATGGAGTAATTAGGAAGTTTTTCTGGAACAATGGAGGAAGCCAAGGTCTAGGATCCGCGTCTAAAAAATCCAGTTGGGAAACCCTGTAAATTTTTTCAAGCTGTTTCTCTGGGAAAGATCATCAAGATCTTATTCTGAAATCATTCGATGTCTTTATTACTTCCGCATCCATTGGTGAAAAATTCTAGGATTTTGAGCAAGTCTCTACTAAGATGTATTTGCTATGGCTACGATAGTAGCAGAACTAAGTCCTCCCTCCCAGTCCCAGTTATTTTCCCGGTGAATCGTCTACTGGTCTCACAAATTCGTATTAGAAAGTCACTTCTTCTCCCGTTGCCATTAAATAACTCGCCTGTAAGCCATTGTTGCCATACTTTTGGAGCACCTAAGAATGTGGTAAGAGGTTAAATATTTTGTTTTGGTTGGAGGGGTGAGTTTAATAAGAGTGTTTTGGTGGTTATTTTCAGGAAAATAAAGGAGAACTTTCGTTGCCGGAACGACTTGTGGAGTCTGCACCTGCTTCATGGCAGCCGTACTTCAAGCTGTCCAGAATGCACCGACCCATAGGTAAGGGATGGAATGAATTGTCTTGTTTGTCTTGGATCAGTCTTTTTGAGAATTAATGAGTGAGGAATAGAAATTATGGAATCAATTGTGTGCTTTCAGGGACATGGTTGCTATTCTGGCCAGCAACGTGGGGTCTGGCCCTTGGGGCAGGTGGTATGCCATCGTTGGAAGTATTAGCATTGTTTGGACTTGGTGCTTTTACTATGCGTGGGGCAGGCTGTACTATTAACGACATGTGGGATCGTTATATAGACGCGCAGGTGGGATTTATAAGACTATACAATTATTGTTGGTGTTTTGTTGAAGTAATTGCAATTTTTTAACACTTTAGGTTCGACGTACACGGGATCGTCCGCTGGCTTCTGGTCAACTGAGAATGCGACATGCTTCTGCGTGGCTAGCATCCCAGCTTAGTCTTGCTTTGGCGATTCTTTGTCAACTCAATCCCCCTTGTTTCGTAATTGGTGTAGGATCTCTAGGTAAATTCACTGGGTACATGTTGTAGAGATTCAGTCTCTTATGCTCTTCTTGTTTGTGGCAGGATTAGTAATACTCTACCCTCTAGCCAAGAGAGTGACTAATTGGCCGCAAGCGGTTTTGGGACTCACTTTCAACACCGGTGTCATTATGGGCTTTACAGCAACCCAGTCGAGTCAGTTAGACTATTTTTCTTATCCATGGTTGGATCCAACTTGTTTAGCATTGTACTTATCATGTGTCTCCTGGACGCTCATATATGACACAATATATGCACATCAGGTGAGTTGGGCTATTATAATGCTTGAGGGAGTTGGTGGTTTTAATTTGTTCGTGTTCATGTGCTCTCAGGATACAGAGGATGATGCTCTTCTAGGCTTAGGATCCACGGCAAGGAAGTTTGGGGAGAAGACAAAGTACTGGCTTACAGGCTTCTCTTCCAGCATGATTGCCTCTTTATCTGTTGCAGGGATGTTGAGTGATTTTTCATGGCCATATTATTTGGCAGTGGCAGGAACTGCATCACATCTAACATGGCAGGTAAACATTTAACGCCGTCAGAAGTATTTAATTAGAAACATTCTCCTCGTTCCTAATTTTTAATAAATTAAATCCTTTGCAGATTTTAACACTGGATACGAAGGACGCAAAGAATTGCGCTGGTCGTTTTACAGCTAATCGGCACATAGGCTGGCTAATATGTCTAGGTATTCTTGGTTCCTACTGGCTGAAACAACAAGAGTCATCAAAACCAATCTCGAAAATAGTGTCTAATAAAGAGCAGTTACTAGCGTAGCCATAGTAATTGAGCTTAGTCGGAATTTTTTAGAGAAATTCTTATGATATGGACTCTTTATATTTGTATGCCATTGACTCTTCGTAACCTATGTTTTAACTTCTCTTCATACTCCTCTCTTTCATTTCCTATCAGTGATATATGATCTTTTGCACGAAGGTCGGTAACCGCTTCTGTTTTTCAGTTGTCAGTAGTGTGACAATCATGACGTATGAATACATGAGAAAAGTACGTAGTTAAATAAATAAGAAAGTTCTTTTCTAACCACGCCGGATGCATTGCAGTCCAGATGGTCGAGTGAAATCATTCACTTTCTCGTTTTCACACACGCACAAATGCAGAATTCTTACGGAGCGACAGGGAACGTGAAAGAGATTACTATTTTTAGCATTTATTGACGAAACGATGATGAAATTTCAACAAAATCCAGAATACGCACGTAAATCTACTATTAACCACCTATAGCATACACATGTGTATGGATCGATTACACATTCTTACACCGTCATCCATTCATTCGAACATTGCCTCACACTAACCTCCACTGTCAGATAACCATTGTTAGACTTGCAAAAGTCTAGCCTGAAACATCGGCCTGTGTATGAGATGATTCGCCGAGAACTCTCAAGAGCAACGACTTGAGTCAAGATTTTTTATGGACTACAGTAATACTGCTCCCGTAACCGGGGCGGGCCCTGAAGAAGCAGGTAGAACCGAACTACTTGCCTACAAAGAGTTGTTTTTTTAATCCAGACTAAGTTATTCCACAATGTTCCGGTAAAGGGCGGTAGCATTCGCTCATTATAGCATAGTATTAGTATAGTAATAATAATAATAATACGACTTAACCTAAGCTGGTCACTGGTGTGGGATTTGATTTCTTCCCACAACTAACTATACAGTATATAATATGTAGCAATAATAATAATAAAAACCATAGTGACTTGCTCACACTGACACTGTCGGAGATGCTCTAAGTGCGAATGGTACTGACATATGTGGTATCATTATTACTTTCATAGCATGTATGTTGATTACAATTCAGCGAAAAAAAATCCTGGGTAAATAAATTCGAGACGGGGGAAATGTACGACGGTAAGTTATTTTCTTCTTCTACATATATGTGTATGTATGTATATTTATATATATATATATAGATACGCATTAGTCGCTAAGCGTTGTTAATCCATCCAAGACTGTTCCACACAGGCTTTCACCCGCTTCTCATACTCCCGACGATTCTCCTTATACAGCTGAGCAGCCATGGAGTTTGCAGGTGAATTCGGGTTCGGATCACTAAGTAAAGACTGTTCAAGAGAAAGAGAGAGAATACAACACAGATTAGTTTCCCCTTCATCCTGAATCACTGCCGTTCAAAGACAACTTACTTGAATAGAAGTCAAAATCGCAGACACGTCATAAGTAGGACTCCACCGGTTTTGCAAAATGTCCAGGCAGATGCCTCCATCGGCATACACATTGGGATGGAACATTTTAGAAACGAAGCGAACAGTGGGAGGCTTGTTCGGATATTCTTCTGTGAATTCTATTGTTAACTTAAAAGTGCCATCCTCAAATGGAGTATCATGAGGTCTGCAAAATATCACAAAAAACATACATAAATACATATCCATTAGTTGAAATAGCAATCCCACATTACATGCATAGCTCAAAAAGTTCCCTGCATTACCCGAAAATTATGGCATTCCAGATCATAATATTGTTATCAGTGGGCGCTCCACTCACTCCTGCAGGTGGGTCTTCTTGCAATCTGTGTGCATGAAAATTGACATTGATTACAATTTATTGATGCAACTCACTGTGCGTGTAAGTTCCTTGTTTTTCATCTCCGTTTTCGCAACAACAGTGTCAACAACAAGCTGCGTCAGACTCGATTACCCAAAACTCATCATCATCCTGCCCACACACTACAGCTCGTAGGTCGCTCACACTAAAAAACAGTAGAATCTATCCTCAACTAACTGACTCATAGTGACGGACATTATCCACATCTATAGCTTCCTGGCATAGAACCATTCAAAATTTCAAGTCACACATACCCTACTCTAAGGTCAACACTACAACTTGAATTCCTTTCTCTTATTATTGCCATTTTCCAGTCACTATAGCATCCTCTCCCCATCAATCCATTCCATCCCAAAGTGATGATGCAGAAAACTCAAAGGGAATAAAGTACTCATTTGTTACTAAAATAAACAAGGATGATCATCATACTTGCACCATTACCTACATCTACATACCAGCTGCAAACTGCTTATATCCTACGAGGCCTTGGCTCCGTTCAATGGTATTCCACACCGCAATGTCTATATATTTTTTCATCATCATCATCATCAATGCATGGACTTTCTCGAAGCTAAAATCCCCTACAACTTTTGTCAAAGAAAAAACAATCATCATCACCACCCTGAATACTCCAAACTGAATTGATTTAAAACAAATGATCCATTCCCAACTCCACACCACATCGTCCATATGATTCACCATTAAATTCACAATGACAATGACAACCGTCTGTCCTCCACATTTCCACTCAATCTCGTTGAAAAGCCTAACTTCGTACAACCCATTGAAGGACACATACAAAATTAAACACATACTCACATTAAATTACACCCAAATCATTCTAACCAACTCATATATTTCCCAATTCTTTTGTTGTCTTACCTCTTGAAATCCCTCATTAAACGTCTCCTAGCTGGAGTAGACATGGTATACTAACAATAATATATAATAATTATATAACAGACTTAATAGATCCTCCTCCAAGATTCAACTGGAAATTTAATATCAATTTCGATGTTATTAACTGGGGGGGAGGGGAATAACTGTTGTAGTAAATAGTTTTAGCGTCTTGCTCAGTTTACAATAGGGAGCTTCCTCTCCTCTCACAGTCGATCTTGTCCACACAAATTCTTCTTCTTCTTAGTATTACCCTACTCGATGTATATATATTCCTTTCCAATTTTCCACCCGAACACCTTAGAAAATTTGTAATAATTCCACTGTATAGTATCTCATCTCACTCACTCACTACTCCTTTTCCTGTCTTCTAACTGAACAAATCAGCCCTTCTATCTCACACTAAATGTTATGAATCTCCGACGTTTTTCTTCTCTTCTACTTTTTCCGTATATATATTATAGAGATTGACAAAATATCATCCCATTACACAGCTATATGCTCAGCACTACTACACACAGCACACAGCACAGCACCAGCACACACACCAAAATAACTGTGTCAATCCCTTCACATATTCCTGTATGTGCGCGCACAGTTAACCTCGGAATCAGTACCTTACTTCACAGTCAGATGGCAGCTTGGTAGGTCCCACAGCACCTGACTGGCTTGAGGAAGAAGTTGATTAAGAATAAGAAATAATAATGAAACAATATTATATAGCTTCTCATGATTCTTTTAGTCTCTCATGTCTCTAGTAGTTAGTAGGCTGAGGACCGTATAAGGTGTAGGAGACCTTGCAAAAATCTTGATATGGTTAAATCTCCAAATTAGGGGAGTACTAAAAATGCGGAAGTACATATGGAAATATGACTGAAGAAAAAACTGAGGAGGCTAGTATAGGAAATGAAATTCAGGTTACCCCTAACTTATGAAGTGAGATTCTAGATCTTTCTGCGTGTATACACAGTACTAAGTGGAAATGCAATGCAATATGCTGGCAATAAGTAAATTCTTCTATTAGCTGTCGCGTCAAGGGAGTTGAGCACGAAGTGCATGAGTGGTTTTGAGGTATCACGAATGAGTCATTTATGATGATGATGATTGATGAGGTGGTGGTGGAAACGTTGCTTATTGTACAAACGTTGGCTCATCAATGACTGACAAGACTGAGGAATTAAAGGAGAAATTTAAATATGAACTTGGGTTCTTTGTATGCTGGAAGGTGATGCAATAATAATAATTATGCAAGTTTGTTGGATTGGCATGGAAATCTGAGCTTTAAAAGAAAAGTCGTAGAGGTGGACAATGCTGAGCTCAATGCAGGCTTCACGCACGATTACAATAGAGCTTTATTGCTAAGAAATCATCCAGACTTACCTAAATACACCTCGAGAGAGAGAGAGAGAGATAGGAAGAAAAAATTAACATGTGAACATGACTATTGGAAATAACATTGGACTTGTCATCCACATTTATTTCTAGCTACCGAAGCAGAGTGATCAACTAGTTTACTACGGTATATAGTACATTATTTATATTGTATGTGCGCGGTATAGAATTCAATCTCTGTGTGGAAGCGAAAAACTTAAATTGGACAGTTAGTAACATATTACATAGGGTGACATGAAGAAGATTGGAACTGGCATTGTTTTTACATGTAATAACACACACATGAGGCTACAACTTTTAGGCAGACTTCAGTGCTCTTGAGGACATGAGGATGAATTTTTAAGTTACTTTTTTTCCTCGCATCATAGCTCTTGTTTGTGTATTTGAGTCGCTAACAGAGCATTGTTGAGTTTGGGAAATTAAAGGAATAGGTATAGACGGAAAATGGATTTTTCTGGCCAATGTCATCGACTTCGTTAGATTTACACAGCTTGAGTGTTGGTTGGTAAACAGTGAGTGCGGGGAGTCATTCTTGATACAGACACACTTCATTCCTGGCTTCTAATTCGGTCATTTTGCTAGTTGTGGGGGGCTCATTTTGAACCATACGAAGCACAGGCAAAGGAGCTTTCTGACTAAGTGATGACGAAAATCTAACATCAGTAACTATAGACAACTTTCACCCAATCTCACACATTCCTCTGTGGGCTATCATCCTGCCAGCTTTCTCCTACAACAAGAGTAGTTATTTTCAATCCTTGTAGCGAACTTATGCCACACACGAGTAACAACAGTCATGTATACAACAGCATTACACAATTGCGTGATACATATTACACAGACTCTTTGCAACTAGATAAAGCACTACTAAATTTGTATATAAATGATATCACTGTGTACAACAGGTAATTTGGTACATGATGAGAATTAGCTCTATAACATGGGGAAGTGCTTATTCTTACCTAAACTATGTTATTTTAGAAGCAAAAATATCCACTCATCTGTATGCACCTGACTATGCTGCATAGCCTACTCTATAAACTTTGGAAACCTGTGGAACCGGAGGTCGGGAAAGGAAAGAGCATGAAGTAGAGGAAAATAGCGAGGGTGAGTTGAGATCTAAGTATGAAAAGCAGAAGGACCAGATGTGGACTTGAAAAACTTAAGTCATCTTGCTCAGCATCACTGTGTGTGGTGTGTGTGACTAAATTTAGTTAGTCGTGTCGTCGTATTCACTCTGTGTGGGCTCTGAAAGTCGAGACCAATGGTATGCAGAGGGGGATGATGAGTAGTAATAGTCAGGGAAGAATCCAATTTTCGGAAGGAATCGCTCATAGCTGTCCCCAGATCCACTACGACCCAGGCGGATAAAGTTGTTTTGCCTCGGATTCTCCCGGCCAAGTCGAATGAAGTTGTTCTTCTTGCTACCCGCACGGAAAAAATTACTGCCGGCGGAGCGTCCGAATCGAATGAAATTACTGTCAGCTCGACCTGCTCGAGCCAAGTCGCTCAGAAATCGTGCATTTGGGTAAGCACCAGCCAGACTATGCTGCACCAGGTAGGAGCGACTATCTAAGGGGTACAGTGAGAACATTTGACCAGATCGCTCCGGGCGTCCATCTCCTAGTTCCCCAGATCTGTCGTCGCCTTGCTCTTGTTGGGGTTGAATCGGGGCTGCTTCTACTGCTCGAACTTGTCGCTTTAGCTCATCGTTGGACTTCCCATCCATGTGGTATCCCTGGGCCGGTAACAGGAGGACCACAAGGATTGAAATCACGCTTGTTAGTGTCCTCTGTCGCATCTGCATCTTTTCTCCTCTCTTCTGGAATAGAAATGAAAACAACAATAAAATACTAACGGTATTTTCGCTCACATTGTTTTCAGACTGTATGAAGTTGGTCATGGTTATTACTATACACACTCTTAAAACCCACGATCAATTGACTGAATATGGTCAGTAATCTCATGTGTATGGGAATATTATGGCCTACAGGCTTCCATTAGACAGATAATCCCAACTACGCCAGTGTACCCGCCACAACAGTCCCTGCCTGTTCCTGCCATGTGTGGCCATGAGGAGGCCTCGACTGACGTGATTCTGTTAATTTTTTGGTAACCAGTCGGATCCCCTTTGAGTTTACTCTACGTTTCAAATAGTAATCCACTGGGTTTAATAGTTACAATGAACTGCAGCTTGATAGTAATCCAAATTATGAGTGTATTGTCACGTCTCGACACCACTTTCTTAGTAACATATGCTTTGTCAGTATGTGCGCAGACATTTGTCTCATTTTGCTCAATCATTATTATGAATAGCTCTGACTCAGCCTACTTAGACTGCGGGAAATTTTCCGGGTTTCCTGTCCTCGGCATCAACGTCTTCCGCTCGTACATTTTTTGATTCAAGTCGTTCTGGTAATATTACTCCAAAGGTTAACCTCATGAAAAATTCAGAAATCAACTCAGCCTGATGTAGATTTTTTTCCTACAGTTGAGGACTTGAATGTCATACCATATGTAGAGTGTCAGCATAAATCTTGTATTTTCTGAGTCTTTTAGGGACTACGACATGATTGAAGAAATCAATTTTCGTGTATTTTTAATTCAAAGAGTTGTATCCAGTAGGGTCTCACGAGTTCCCACGAGTCATGAGGAAAATAGAAGTGGCATACCTCCACGCAAAAGAGTCAAAACTGGAATAATGATATCAAGAGAAAGCACAAGTATATGTGCATGAAATTTTAGACAAGACAGGCACTCTCCCTCTCTTCGACTTGTCAATCCCATGATGTTGTTAGCATCGTGCATGCCCAATGCCCATAGAAGTAACATGAAAAAACATGGAGGAGGATGGATGGAAACTTGGAATACGTTGAAACTTCTGTATGAATCTCTTCGTAATAACAATAATAACTCAACCGTATTTTGCCTTTCATCCATGCCAATGTATATCAAATCTAATTTCCTACATCATTCTAGACTGAGCCTCTCTTCCTCCAATGAATTATTCACATTCCTAACTGTTGGCAGGTAAAAGTTCAAACAAAGCTCTGATGACGTGTAATGTGAGAAGGAAAAGTATGAGCATATTTAAAATTTTTATGAAATACTCACTCGGAGATTGAAGTCACCGTGTATACTCTGATAAACTAATTGCAATGACTATACGAGCAGTTGAAGCTTTTATGAGTAAGGGAATTGGCTACAGGTCCCTCCGGGACATTGGCTCGCTTGCTTTGTCCAGCAATATCAGTTCTTACAGCAGTTTTCATTACATAGTGCTAATTGGCATGTGATATTTCCGGAAAGCCATCTCATAGTTGCAGCTGTAAGTAAGTGGCTTTCAGGAGTTGCCACATCAATGCATCTGTCCAATAAAAGGAAATTTTTCTCGTGAAGTTCAACTCCGTAAACACTATTCACGTTTTTTTTAAATGAGGTACTTCATGCTCAGCAAATAATCAGAGGTCAAGCACGTGTTTATACTTGTGGAAACTTCAAGACATAACAGAAAGCAAGCTACAAAGGCTAGAATAGTGACTCGTTCACCTTAATGACTTCGATATTTGCATATAATTTGGATGGGACGGAGATCCGATGGGAATTTTCGTGACTTTTTAGTTTTTGTTAGATCATAACGTAAAATCAAAAACATGGGAATCGGAATGATACTACAGGCTCTTTCAGTTTTCGTCAAGCGGTCTGCTACGTCAAGTTCCATCCTGTACAATCCTAAAGACAGCGGAAATAGTTACTCATATTGCCCTTTGTCTTTGTGCATTATCAAATGGAAGAATTCCCTGTCACATACAAAACGTAGCTTAATGAAACAATTGAGCTCATTATTCCGTGAAAGACTTGAGCAACACAGATATATCCGGGGTGCAGAGTATTCCCTGTGATTGTCTACCGTGAAATCACTTATTTTCTTAAGAGGTCTGTCCTCACTCAAGGCTGTTTCATCTCATGAAACTTGCACAATTGTTTTGGCTGGCTAGACCAAGATTGTTTTCTGCTTGAACCAGGCCAATACCAGTTATAACCTAAGGTAGCATTCAGGCCGGCTACCTAACATAGCTTCTCGAGATGTGGCCTGCACGCACTCAAGTGCGAATACTTACAGCCGAACTTCAGAGACAAGTGTGGGAGAGAAAGATAACCCGGATTGAATTCAGCCCCTTCAGTACTTTCCCTTTGTTAATTAAATTGGCAGATTGGAAATGAAATTGTATAAGGGCTTTTTAATCTCCGTTTTATACCGAGCCCACTCTCCACTATCATTCTGCCCGTCAGTCACTTAAAAGCCTGGAGGCTGTGCATATCAACAAACCAGGTGTGCGGAATGGCGACATAGTGAGTATCCTTCCGGCAGAGCGTATTGTGTGGATTCTAGTGGAAGTGAAATAAAAATTGTTTGTCTTGTTGTACACGAATGTTACTATGAGAAGTTTGACACAAAATGAAGGGAAGGCTCGGAAAAAATCATTCACATGTGCTGACAAAGCTTATGAAGTTAAAGGCCAATAGCGAGAAGAAACTCACTCAAACGGGAGGAGAAAACCAGTTTTCAAGACTCGCCAACATAGACCATATCCAAGAATCTCTGAGGAGAGCCATGAGAACAGTGGAGAAATAGTCAAATGTAGGAGAAAAAGCCATTAAATTACAGCTATTTTAACAAATTAAATGCATCTTTACGAGGCTTTTAGCAATGCTCCCAGTAAGATGCTGTTCCAGAAGGAAAAGCAATTTATCCATAGGCAAAAGAGATGAGCAGAGGTACAACATTACATTGCTGCCCACGCTATTATGTCTCCAAGGACACATCTGATACGGCGGCTAATAAATCTTTTGTCAGAATGAATCGTGCCACAGAAAGTCATCAGGTTCGCAATAATGGCCCACTCATTCAGAGGTCAAGTTGATGTTGCTTCAGATGCGTCGTCCATAGTTGCCTTTACATGAGATGACAGTATTTTAAATCCGCATTTTCAGTGACCATGACCATCTGTGGACAATTCTTGCTCGACGTAGTTACTCCTGTCTCTTAATAGTAAATTAACTGTAAATACGCAAGATTGAATCAAGGCTGTGACTCTGTGGCTTCAAGCCTTCTGTAAGTAAATTTTGTGTCAACAGCACAACCCGTTGGGCGATCGGGGTAGGTATTACAAGAGGAGGTACACAGTGAAAAGCATCGAGCATCTGTGTCGCTATCTCGAGTTTGTCCAGTCTGGCTCTGTAGCAACAAACATTGCAATCAATGCAGGAAAAACATTACCCGGAACCTTTGCAATAGACATAATTATTAATCAGTAAATGACCTCAAAGTGGGCAGCTATCACTTCTAAGGTGGTCTAGGCATAGCAGGGATACTAATGAAATTAAAGGAATTATCAAAAGCTCTTACGATCCTCTCTCTCTCTCACTTTTACTGCAGTAATATTTCTTCGAGTATGAACCCTCACCAACTAGTTTTACCAAGAAAATTTGCGACCTGTGAGAATCGTACAAGAGAGCTGGATAATTCGTAAAATATGGTAATCATTAAAACTGAAAATAGCCCCATATTTACTGCTAATTGGTCTGTATAGTCTCGACTCACCCCGTAAGACCTTGGAAGGAGTGATGATACTCCTACCTTGGATATATTCCTGTGATTGAGACAGACAGAATGTGATATTTGGAATCAGCCGCATACAATTTAAACATTCTACAGAAGAAGTGTGAACATGTTGTCCTTCAGGGATCAATATTTGCATGCAATTCAATCGAATTTCCTTGAATCATCTCCTTTGTGAATATGTGAACAAGCTCACAATCACTTGTGGTTCCCTTCCACTCGGTCAAATAAATCTTCACCTTTGTATGCATCTTTGTTAGCGGTATCATCGCCCAAATCTTATTGCCTTTCTACAGATATTCACACACGTATAGCTCTGTGCATGCTATCCTTCGTATATCCTGACCATTTTACTTATCATGCACTCATATTTCCTCTTCATACTTAAAGCATCCTCAGCGATTCATATTTGCTTGTTCTGTGCCTTTGTTTCTCTTTGCTCTTGAATGCCCACTTTGCCGAAAAAGAATAAGTTTGATTTTCCCTTCCTCTTTCTTGAAAATTAAACTTGCTCAACTTTTGGATACGTGCTCAGCATCCACCTCGTGTCCTCCAGTGAAAGAGAAAAGCAAATTGACAGAGGAAAGTATGAATTAAAGTGAATTGTTTGTAGGTGATAAGTGACGCAAGAGGATTCCCAAGCAACGCACGAAGGAAAGCTTCATTATTCGTACAGAACATGGAAGTTTTCTCGATAGTGCGACATTAAACGGCAGTAATAAGAATGTTTTGCTTGAGAAGAGTAAATCAGAGAGATTCTTACCTAATTAGTTCTCTGTATTCCTGGAGATTCCAATGTTTTTGGGCTGCAGTTATCTACAGACTTGTTGATCCTGTCAGCGGGTCCACAGGATACAAGTTGTGTCGGCACCGTCGCTATGGAAGCTCTCTTAGGAATCACTAAAATTCGTACAAAATTTTGAGAAAAACGACTAGGTCTGTTAGTGTCGCCACAGGAAGCTGCTAAGGAGTAGATTGGCGTCGACAAGAGAGCAGACGCTATGAGAGACGAGTACCTCAGGAGGGCTCAGGGAACAGTGATCTCCGCTGATTTACTTTGTAGGACCAAAGTCACTGTGACTACTGGAGGACCCGACATGGTATCTTTATACAGTCCTTCCTAGCCCTGCGCCTTCTCCCTGTTCATGGGATCATCATCATCATCGTCATCCCCACACGACCAACAAATTTCCCCATCCACATACTTACTGCCTCCTACAATGAACTCAATTAGCCTGGACGTCATTGACTCACCACCACTACATCACCACTTTTCCTCATCCCGGACGGATTTACCCGCCTCCAACCCTTCTTTCCGTCCCAAATTTTATACGCCCCACAACTTACTTACTTTAAGCCGTCTTTCTCTCATAAAACGACCATTGCTGGAGTATTTTCGCGGCTCTATATGCTCCAGAGTTCTCACATAGCTTGGTCTCCTTAATTGCCATCCCACGCACTTTGTGCTTTATACATTCATTTCATCACAGAACTCTCAATCTTGAAACAGCAATGATTGGTGGACACTTTAGACTGACCCTCTGCGAAGTCTGTATTGTATTTTCAATGATGAGTTAAATGCACCAGAACATGGCAATGGTGCCTCGAGATGCTGGACGATTGGATTGCAATACTTTTACATTCATTGCCGAAGGCTTGCTGCTGTCCCAACCTGCTGTTGTCTGTATACAGCCTTTGCAATGAGTATATTTTATGGTGAATGCTATATCTTCAACAGTCAGATCTGTTCACCTGTGTAGCTTTACACATTCCTAGTGAAAGAGCTGTATCAATGTAAACAATGGCAAATTAATCATGCCACGGAGGCAGCCGTGCGTTTGATTTCATCCGAAATTTCACTATCCACATTTTGAAGCCAGTATTGCCAAAGAAGTGAATAACAATTCTGTTATATCTAGGGGTATGCTCATATGTGGACATAAGGGATTTTAAGTGTAAGTATTGTAACGGGAGAATGAAACTAATGATAATACACCATTATTCACCAAATTACAGCTCTAGTTTCCTTTGTAAGATTGAGGTAATGATATTATTGCCTCTTATTATTCCAACCCGACCGGCCCCATGGTTTGCACAACTGGTGCGAATAATTTCATCACATGCTTCTCCCAGTTCCACACCATGGTAGCAGAGAGGCAGACATGAGGAAAGTGGCTCATCATAGGAATAGTAGAAGAGACGATTACAATTTACGTGGGCTTCCTCATGTTATTGGATTAGTTTCTGCTGGAAGCCCAAATCTTCGAAAAATAATACTCAGGCTGCATTTTTATAACCAAAGTTTGTTGCATGTGTGTGGCACAGTAAAAATGTATATGTCGTGTGCTCTATATTTTGGGTGTGCGAATTAGAGTAAAAACCAGTCCAACGCGGCCTATTGCTTATGACAAAGAGCACATGTCCAGGCACCGGACTACAAGTCGATTTCCTGCATAGCTTACTAAACCGTGCATGCATACGCACGTAATTACTCCTACTTACTCCCTGCTAGCATTAATATTCAGTGAGAAAACTCAGCTCCACGTAGGTACAGTCAAAAAGCTTATACACATGGCAGTGAACCCAAAGTGCTACTAACGTGTCACTTTGGAATAACAAATGACTTTAAACCTTTACTATACCCAAGATATAGACTGACTGGCTTGTTAGGCATTGCATTGTAGTGGTAAAGTGTCATCAACTAAGTAATGTGCAGTTATATTCCGTGCTCCCTAAGCACTTATATTCTTCCAGGTCACAAAGCTCTATACGTAGCTTGTGCGTGTATGAATTCCCTCGTCTTTTCACCATATACTTTCCCCATTATTTGAGTACATACGTGTGTGGCTTATTAGGAAATTTATGCAAGACATGTCACATTGGGCATGGTGTATGAAGCCCAAATAATATTAGTGTGCATAAGGATTCCATCTGTCTCAACGCCTCGATCCATCTGCCTTTCAGTTCACTCCGAAATTCCCGGCTGGCTGGAGTCGGCTTTACTGAATCAGCTATCGGAATTGCTGGAGGGCAAAAGTTTGATTTATTTTTTTGCCTCATCCACTACATTGTCACGTCGCTTTGCATTCTATACTGTAGGTTGCATGGCGAGGAAGGACGAGAGAGAGAGAGAGAGAAAGAGACAGAAGAAATTGCAATTTTCACTTTCGACTTATTGTGTGAAGAGGAAATCTGCGGAGAATTCACCACTGGAGTACTAATCGTGTGCGCTTCTTTTAGTTAGGAACGGAGCTGGAGCTTTATACCCTAGCTGGATAAGAACTGTTACATCCACTCTGATTGCATTTAAATTCAATCATACGTCGAAGCTATACATCAGTGTGGTGGTGCGGCAAAGATGAATTCAAAGGGTTCAGAGGAAGCCCTTCTGAAGGAATCTGCGGACGACAATGAAGATGCTTTCTCCACTGGCGGTGGGCAAGAGGATGGAAGCTTGACTTCAGAAGAGAAACAGTTCTTACTTCTCGTCGAAAGGGGAGATGTGGCCAGCATCAAAAGGTTAGTCGAGTCTCCCTCTTCCCCTACCTTTGTAGGCGCTAAATGGCCCATCCTGGAGCTAACAAGCAGCGGGAGGCAATTTAAATGTTTATTAAATTTAAAAATTCCTTATATGTTCTTTCGGGTATGCGTACAAGGGGAGGGTGATTAGGGATGCAGCAGATGGGGATTCACAGAGGACGTGAGTTTGCATGTCTGAATATGGGTCCTGTTCATGAAAGATGATGAAAATTTCCTACTGATTTTATGTCATTGACTCACTACTTGATTCCCCAAGCGGAATCTTTACATTAGAACGCAATATGTTTCGGAAGCCACGCATTTGTGGAAGACATGTTGTCATCAACGTCCCATTATCCGAACTCGCCCTTAATCCCGACATAAATCTCCATCAGATACACAATAACAGAAATAATGATTAAAATCAAAGTGAGATTTTGTGAGGATTCGAACGTTTGTAGTTTGTGAAGAAAGAGTGAAATGTGAAAGGGCGCGAGTGGTGCGTTGATACAATTTTCCGCTGTATTCAAGGCTTCTGGAGTCGCACAAGGGACATCCTGAGGTGCTTTCGCCTAATTGCATGGACCCATTGGGTCGGTCTGCCCTGGTGATGGCCATTGAAAATGAAAATTATGATCTCATTCAAGCCCTGCTGGACGAAGGAGTCAAAGTGAAGGTGATTTTGCAAGCGCTCAGCAGCGATCATGATGTAGGCACACGCGGACCTGTTCAACCTCTGCCGGCCGCGTGTGTGCTCCTTTATTTTCCCAGTTGCCCCAAAACACGTTCATACTTTAGATGTAGAGGCAGCTGAAGTAGTGTAGGTGGGTATTGGTTAACACTTTCATTTCCTTTTTTTTTATTTGTGTTACTAACGAGAAGGGTTGAGCGGGCTGTTGTCTCGGACTGGGTGAAACGTGCTGTATTCATCAGCGAATAGATTTTGTTGTAATTTCAAGTTCTCGCTTCAAAAAGAGCCAACGTGGGAAGTAGGAAAACAAAAATGAAATCAATTGTAACAACTAACCCCCTCACTTCTTACCTATGGGCTTGTAGGTATAGTCTGTGTCTCTGTATTAAGCATAGTGTAAATCTTGACACCAGCTGCCTTGATAGCATAGATTATTGATGTTGGTTCACTGAAAAAAAGTTTTCCTCATTCCAATCGTTTTAGGATGCTCTTCTGCACGCAATCAAAGAGGAGTACGTGGAGGCTGTGGAACTATTGCTGGAATGGGAAGAAACTCATCATGAGCCGGGCACTCCATACGTAAGTGATTGTATATGATTGGAATTGAGTTGTTACTTGTGTGACGTATGGAAGAGACTGAAAAAGTTAGCCGTTTGTTGTGAGAGCAGAAACTTTCTCTGTTTTTTTCACCACTTCGTCCCCATACCTATACACCCGTCATAGATTCATGATGACGGATTTGCCGCACAGCCTACAGGCAAGAGGAATGCGTGTGCTTCAGTTATTCTCCGTCCCGTCAAGACTTTTATTCATTTCCTTTCATGCTGGTCAGCAAGGTCTATAGTAGTGATGCAATATACCTGCCAATATAAACCAAGGCCGAGTCGGGAATATCCCTACCCTATTTTCTTTCCCATCGATAATTATTATGCCCCGAAACAATGTAACAACGGTTATAAAATGAGGTAGAAATTTTTATGTGAGGCATAGCAGCGAGTAGGTTGAATAACATTATACCTGCAATAATGTCTCATGTCATTTGCGAGCCAGAGAGTTTTTGCGAGCAAGTAGCTTCTTCTCCTTGTTAGCATCAAATGCGGCATGGAAAGCAACTCCGTATCAATGATCCAGTCAACCGTAAATATAATGACTGCCGCCATGCGTATTTTATAAGGAAAACGATGATCGTCCTCAGCATTACGCTACTTTCTTTCCATTCCCCAATTGCTCGGTTACAATATAATATGATATGCAAAAGTTACACTTTAGCTGCAAATGACATTACTTGCAGAGTAGCGTAGCCTTCGTTGAATGCAACAAAAGTGAGACAGAATATGTGTGACATTGAAGAAAAGTAGGGATGAGAGGATAACTATTTCCGCGAAATGTAACAGACATCTTCATCACTTATGGTACCTGGACAACAGAGTAATGAAGAGGATTGTGGGTAAGCTAGGAAATCCAGACATTACTTGTCATAGCAGTGTTCTTCACCAGCCACCTCAAACGACGATGAGGTGGTGACGATTTCGAGTGGTATTGCTGGAACAACATATGCAATGTCTTGTATAGAAACTCACGCATAGCTTGGAATTCTTGAAGAAAGCTCGTAACATTGGCGAGTTCAAACCAGCAAATTGCAACGTACTTGCTGCATTGATGATGGAGATGATGATCAATAGGAGGGCAGGTTATTTAGGTACACCAGTATGGCTTCCTCCGTGTACCATAAGGTTTCTCTAGCTGTTCATGGTAACTAATGTATAGTCTAATGTGATTAGTTCGGCATTGATCCATAGCACGCTACGACCCTTTCCATTGTGTCAGTTACTCCTGTAAAAACAAAAATTAAAATCTAGAAACTTTTACTTTTGGTTTTCTTTATTTCTGGAGGGAAAGGGTGAGCAAGGGTATGTAGTAGGGAAAAAGGAAAGGTAAAGATGATGATGCAATAATGCGTGGGTGTATGCACGTCGCGACGTTTGTAGGGTCGTGATTCCCTTTGGCATCATTCATGCGTGTGCAGAAGTCAAAGAAAAGGGAATTAGGTCAGTGAGGGAGGAGTGAGTTCAATAATTGGAGAAAAAACTCAGGTGAAAATACAAATTGGTGTGCTCGCAGAGTTGGGAGGCGGCAGACCGAGACAAGGCTAAGTTCACCCCGGATATCACTCCACTCATCCTAGCTGCTCATAAGGACAACTATGAAATTTTGAAGATCCTTTTAGATCGAGGAGCCACGCTTCCAGTTCCTCATGATTTGAAATGTGGTTGCGACACTTGCGTCACCACGTCTGCGGATGACTCTCTTCGCTATTCCATGTAAGGCTGAAAATTTGTGTGTGAAATTCTTTCCAAACTGTGTATATTTTCATTGCAGCTGAGTACAAATAATGGAAAGTGGGTGGTTTAATGATAATGATAATAAATCAATTGTGCAGGTCCCGAATTAATGCCTACCGTGCGCTAGCAAGTCCTTCCCTCATTTGCCTGTCATCCACGGATCCATTTCTGACGGCATTTGAGCTTTCGTGGGAACTTCGGCGCTTGGCAGCAGCAGAGGCAGAATTCCGAGCAGACTATATGGTACAGTGCTCACTTGTACTACACTTTTGTGGTTCATCTCGCCTAATTAGCACGTCATTACGGAAGTTCCCTTGGGTCATCTTCGCTAGTATACGATCACTCACGGCCGCTATCTTTCTCGTACTGTCTTATATTCCTCAGAACGTCCACAAGTAATGCTCCCCAAACCCAAATTTCCTCTAGCTCTATACCACGATACAGTGACAAGGCAAAGGGGAGACAAGGGACAGAAGCTTTAATATTAAAAACATACGAGGGGATACTTTATTCAAGTGGAAAAATGACGGGTTATATATGCAGTATAATGATGAAAACCTCGACGAACTTCGTGGCAATCCTTGTTCCCTCTGGCTTTGGAATTAATTAGCTCCCTTTTAATTATTATTGCTGTCATGTTACTGCGAAGAAAATCTAAAAATCTGTGCCCTCTTGGTCCATTCCATTCCTCCTCATCTTCTCACAACCTTCAAAGACGTGGTGTGCATTGAAACTGGTAGCTTAAGAGCGCATGAGTAGCTGTCCAACTTTACATTATCTTTCTATAACAAGACACGATGGCCGTGGGAAATTTTATGCTTCAGTATTATTTAGACGGCAAATGTCAATTAGGCAAGTGCATCAATTATTTCATACTTGAACCCTCAACTTAAACTGCTGCCTCAAAGTTTCAAGTCTTGAATCTCCTTACGGCAGTCTGCCTTTGTACAGGCTTACGCACGCAGAAAATACGAGCTGAAAGCATAAACAATACCGCCTACATGTAGCCACTAATATCTCGGCCTTCTACACCACTAACTCACTTACTTAATTACTTGTAAAATGAAAATTCAAGCGATTTTTTTCGCCAGCTGTGCTTGAAGGCTGTACGCATGGCTTTGAACCCTCGATGAGCCGTATGTATGCAGGCTGAAATGTCAAGTCCCAAGAATATTCGCCTTAGCAAGTTTACGTTTATGCAATCCCCATGCAGAGGATTTGAGGGAGAAAATTTTAGAGGTCATGGAACATGACGAGTCCGTGCTAACTCAAGCTAATTGCGTGTAAAGAAACCCGACTGCTTGCCTGATGACTATAATGAATGAAGAAATCTAGAAAGAGCGCGGTCACTTTGACCAACCAGATGAAAGTCACGGTACTGTGGACGTAGAAAACTGTAAATAACTTGTGAGAAGCAGTTAATAGGAAGCTTGTAATGAGATACTTGAGCAAGTTTCGGACTCTCATTTTGATGAATTTGAGAATTGTGGCGAACGGAAAGTGTAACAAATTACCATGCCGAGTGGTTTAATGAGATATGATATCCACTTAAATGACATCAGTCACAGTTGCTTCACAGTGGCACCGTTTACCTTTCTTTAACTTGCTCAGCACACTGGCATGCAAATGCTTAACGAGTATATACTTTTTCGTACCGTCCTTTTCGTCTTCCGCCATTTGTTTGCTCAGGCAACTTCCAAGCTCTCACTGCTTAATCGCCCCATTCAATCGACTGGATGAAGTTGGTTCCGCTTACTCACCTCAACTTGCTAACGAGCTCTCTTGCAATCTTCTTTAAATTAAATTTAGCTCTGGCTTTGTGTAATATATTAAAATTCAACTATGTCGTCATTCGTGTAAATAGCGTTACAGAGAATTTTCTACAGTCTAGGAAACCTAGGAGCGATTCTTGCTATGTATTGTCTGTGCTGCGTGCTGCTGGATATGGGTAGGAATGCTGTCATTAACACACAGCACGTGCAAATGCGAGATTGAAAAGCAGAGGCTGCTGAAAGAGAGGGTGGACTAGTTGGTGCGGACAACAATAAAGGGACTCGTTGATCTAATGCAATGGTCAAGTTTTCATTAAAGTTCATGGCTGTATGTTCCGATTCAAGCCGCTCTGCCATTGTTCTCATAGATTAGGAAAAGGATTAAGTCAATGAATTTCATGTTTTCACCTCGGTCGTTAGGGCTTTGAAATTGCAATTGCACGTCACCCATTCGTGTAATCAGAGAAGCTATGGGGAATATGTTGTGTTTTTATGTGGGAGTGACCGGAGACTTGTGTGCAATGTGTGAAAGTAAGTGACTTTTCTGTGCATAACATGACTTTCACATTGACTCTTGAGGGGATGAGTAGGCATTTCCTTCAAACAACTAAGCTCAGTGCTTAAGCTCGGCTGAAAAATCATCAGTGAGTAAACATAAGAGTTGGATGGTGCTTAAGGCGAGAACCATTGTGTTTCTTATGTTGGTCGTGGATGCTTTAATTACCACCCCTCCACCTTCTGCACAATCGACGATCTGTGAGTCAGCAGTGGAGCTACTGAAGCCAACTCAGCTTGCTAGATGAGCTATACTCGAGATTTAGGGGAGAGTTTTCCGAAAACACCATTCAAGTTCAAGCTCCCTTACTCCTAATAATAATTAACCTGTCATTAATAATTTAAATCGGGCAGTAATCTTAGCATGATGATCCTAATTAAAAGCATGGCGTATGCGCCCGCTATAGCTTTGCTCGGAACAAGTTAATTAAAAAGGCACTGCAATAAGGCAGCATGGGAAACACAGAATAATATCCTGGTTGCGGCGGTTTAAATTTATGCATTATTTGATCACGTCCCTGCCGCAAATTAAGGACAGAAAAATTCTTAATTCACCTCCAAAATCTACGAGCTTACATGCATAATGAGCCACAGGTAGTGATCGTATCTAATAGACCTGTGAAACGGTAAACTTTGGCATTTAGGCAACAGCAAGTATTCTACGAGCTTCATGCACATGATCATTTAGAACGGTAAACAATTTCTAATTGACTTGCAGGAGTTGAGGGCACAATGTCAAGACTTTGCAACAACATTGCTGGGGCATGCAAGAACGTCTATTGAGCTCCAGACGATTCTCAATCATAAGGCAACCAAGGGAGGATCTGTTGATGATGGCTGGGAGCCGGGTGAAAAGCAAGGTTTGGAGCGTCTCAAGTTAGCCATAAAATACAAACAGAAAAAGGTCAGTGCATTCAAAATGACTGCAATATTTCATTTATGTACAATCTCATAGAAATACATAGCATAACTTTAATAATACCAAAGTAATGAAATTCACTCGTGCATGCACTGCAACATTTATGGAGTTAATGAAGAGGAAGCTCATGATGTGCACGTGGTTTCCTGCTTTATTCGCTTAATATTGACTTTCTCCTTGCATTCGTGCACTGTTCTAAGAACGTATTTGATTCAAGGCCGTTCATACCTCATAATAACGTGAGGTAAAACTTTTTGAATCAACTGAAGATGTATATGCAAGTAGAATCGGCGCACCTGAAGGAGTTGAAACATGAAATTATGAACGAGTTAGCTGTTCGTGTTAACCTCTGCTTCCCTTTGTGCAGTTCGTAGCACATCCATCCGTTCAGCAACTCTTGGCCGCTATGTGGTATGAAGGACTGCCAGGATTTAGGAGGAAAACTCTAGTAGCCCAAGTAAGTCAATGAATTCTTTCTCTGACTCCCCAAATGACTGACTTCCTTGAATTCCTTTGACACTTCCTTACGAGGATCTCACGTTATACTTCCTATCAAACCCTTTTGCGACTTTGCGAGGCATGTGGGGTGGTCACACGTCAAAATCACTCGCCTTCAACTAGCCGGTGCAAGGATTTAAATGAATGGCACAATCAAACTTGGTAATTTCTCCTACAGATTATTGATGTCGCCAAGTTAGGAATGAGCTTTCCCATCAACAGTACCATGTATATGATCAACCCTGAATCGGAGAAAGCAAAATTTATGAAGAAACCCTTTGTCAAATTTATTACTCACGCATGTTCTTACGTATTCTTCCTATGTAAGTTGCAAGATTGACATCAACTTTCAAATGTAAAAACGTTGAATTCAAAGCATTTTAAGCTATGAAAGTCTCTTTGTTCACATTGCTGAATGGTGGATATGTTGTGTATGATTGTGGTCTACGAAGAATGTTTCGTTTTGTAGCTAAATTTTGTGTCATGAGCAAATACATTTATTTTGCAGCCCTTCTAGCAGCAGCATCTCAGCGATTGGAATTTGTTCTTTTGGAATGGTTTGGAAACGAATGGGTGCAGGAATTACTGAGGGAGTGGCAACGGAGGGAAAGAGGAGCTCTTCCGGGGCTAGTAGAGACTGCAATTGTCATCTACGTTTTCGGTTGGACTAACAAAATGAATGTTGAATTATATGTGTGAGGATTATGTGACAGATAGTTCATTTTATAATTACCAGCATGGCTATGGACGGAGATAAAATCTTTATGGGGCGATGGACTTAAGGCATACATAACGGACCTTTGGAATGTTGTTGACTTCATCACGAACTTCTTCTATGTGACTTGGATGGCCTTACGAGCCGTGTCTTTCTACGTCACACTAGTAATTTTGACGCTTTAATTATGTCAATGTCAATGGGGACTTTATTAATTTTAAAATCGTCTTGGTCACAGAGAGAAGAATGGGAAGGAACGAATCCGTATTATAAAAGAGAGCAATGGGACATGTTCGATCCGATGCTACTGTCCGAAGGAATGTTTGCTGCAGCTATGATATTCAGGTTCCCATATTTATAGATAGTAAAGCCTTTTAAAGAACTATTCAGGGAACAGGAGCATGAAATGAAATATTGTCACAGCTTCCTCAAGCTCGTCCATCTGTTCAGTATCAACCCACATTTGGGACCACTGCAAATCTCACTTGGTCGAATGATTGTAGATATCATCAAGTTCTTCTTTATTTACACTCTCGTCTTGTTTGCCTTCGGATGCGGTAAGCTCGGCATCAAGTCAGCGAACAGTACACTCTGATGCAACAGGCATATGGAAGAGTAAAAACCCAACATGAAATCCTCACAGGTTTGAATCAGCTCCTGTGGTACTATTCCGACCTGGAGAAAAACACTTGCTATGGACCTGACTCCTTTATCAATGAGGATGGGGAAAAGGAAATGGTGGATAAATCTGATGCTTGCTTCATTTGGAGACGATTTGCAAAGTGCGTAAAGTTTTAATCATATGTAATGAGATTTCTACGCGAATGAAGCGTGAGGTTAATATTTATATGACATTCCATTTCCAGTCTGTTTGAAACATCTCAATCACTCTTCTGGGCTAGTTTTGGACTAGTGGAATTGGAGGCTTTCGAACTTCAGGGACTCAAAGGGTTTACTCGCTTCTGGGGTCTGCTTATGTTCGGCTCATACTCTGTCATCAACGTCAGTAATCTATAATTTAAAGAAGTTGAGTAGTTTTCATAATGATCTATGATTTCCTAGGTGATCGTCCTGCTGAACATGCTCATTGCCATGATGAGTACTTCGTACCAGATTATTTCCGTATGTTTCCAATTTCCAATGTAAAATTCTTCACTCCTTCTAGACTTTTAACTTTTGGCCATGAATATACACAGGAAAGAGCGGATACGGAATGGAAATTTGCAAGAAGCAAGTTATGGATCAGTTATTTTGATGAAGGAGGCACTGTGCCCGCTCCCTTCAATATGATTCCAACCATGAAATCTGTCAAGCGGCTATTCAGTAGTGACAAAGAGGAAGAAAGGAAACCATCGATTAAGGTATCCATGCTTGATTGTCCCTCGTTCGGAGAATTCGGTGACAAATCAACTTATAAGATTCGTTCGGCTCATAGAGAAAGGGAGCGCTGGCACGCTACCTAAACATAACTCGACTGCTCGTCCGTCGTTACATCAGCTCTGAGGAGACGAAGAGGCAGGAAGAGGCCGGCATAACAGAGGACGATGTGAATGAAATCCGTCAAGATATTTCCAGTTTCCGATACGAACTCGTGGATGTGCTCCGAATGAACGGCATGCGAACTCCAAATCTTTCCGGGAGCTCCGTTGTTGCCGGAAAGAAGGGGAAAGTGATGGAAAGACGTCTCATGAAGGACTTCCAAATCGGTTGTGTTGAAACCGCAGTGAAGGAAGCCGTCTCCGATGCAGATGGAGGCAAAGATGTCTTCTCCAGGTTGGCCAAAGCCATCGGCAAGAAGAAGGATAAGCCAGATTGGAATGAATTGGCTCGGCAAGCATCCATTCGTTCGGATCCAATCGGTTCCAAACAAACTTCCATCAAGCGCCGGCAGACCAGCAGGCGTAAACGTGTCGAGATTGAGAACGCAGCCTTATTCTCAATGGATCCAGAAATGTAAGTGTAGAGCTAATTTGAACTTGAATCGTTAACGCTACTACTACAAGTCAATTTTTATTCCATAATTTCCAGTTTGGCCGAATACAATCCTAATCTGAAGGAAGTTACACCCGCAACACGAGTCGCTTACGCCAAGTTCAAGACTCGTTTCTTGATCCATCAGGAAGAAGGTGTTACAGCAACAACAGAGTCTCAGCAAGCAAGCCCGTCCGCAAGAGCTAAGCATTTTGAACGACAGCGATCTCAGCGTCAGTCCGCAAAGAGCGTCAAAATAGCTGGGGATGCCAACTCCACGAAGGCTTCAGTTGCAGATGGAAAAGCTGGAAAGTCGGAATTAGAGAAATCTACGGAAAAACTGGACGAAACACCAGTATTGGAGCCAATCCGAGCGCAAATGTCTCTGAAGAAAGCTGGCGAAGTTAAGGCCAAGCCTGCGCAAGCAAAGTCCACACCTACCCAAGATAAGGCCCAGGCCCAGACCACGGAAGATAAGGCAAAGCCCGCGGAAGATAAGGCAAAGCCCGCGGAAGATAAGGCAAAGCCCGCTGAAGATAAGGCAAAGCCCGCGGAAGACAAGTCCAAACCTGCGATTCAACCTACAAAACCCGCAGAGTCGAAAGATGCCGTAAGTTCAGGCACTGCTTCCACCTCTGCAGCAACTGCCGCTCCAAAGGACGCCGAAAAACCTGGTACCAATACTCAGGACGCAGCGAAGAAAGAGTCTCAAAAACCTGAGGCCGGCAAGGACGCGACGAAAGAACCAGCAAAGTCAACCATCAAGAAACCAGATGAGAAACCAAGTGTCTCACCGAAGGAGCCCGAGAAATCTGAAACAATCCCCAAGTCGGCCACTGCAGGGCCTTCGACCACCCCCACCTCCGCAGCCAAGCCATCCACTTCTAAACAATCTGATCACACTGTCGTCGACGTTGAGCCTAGTCATGCACGAGGGTTGTCACCCGCACCCGGTGCCGCTCCCAGATCTCCAAGTCCTTCTGGAAAATCTGCTGTTACGGGCCAAACGAGAACTGGGTGGTTGTAACATAGATTGATAAAACACTACATACCACCTTGCCTTCAGTACCTACGACATAATTCCTTCTTCCTCACAAGAGTGTGCATTATAGATCCATTCTAAGGCCTGGTCAGTGGGAACAGCTGCCAGGCAGTTGCCTACCAACAGCCATGGCTATTTATTCGATGCTAACCATAATTTTCAACTGTCGTCCATTGGCATGAAATAAAATTCATCAGTTGAAAATAAATTTAAAAAAATTACATTTGTTGTCACAGCTGCGGGGCTTCCGCCTTTATTGAAACAATTCTCACACCCATCAATTCATATCAGCCTACGACAGAAGAATGATGAAATTAATTTCAGAAATACTGAAACTGTCAACATATCCTACGTCGACAGCAACTTAGAAAATATATGATAAATGCCTACTCAGCAAAGGGAGTTGAACAAATCTGTATGAATTCAGTCTGTAAGCTACAGATATAGAAAAGTAAAAAAAAACATCCTGTCAACTTTCAGTTCCATTCAAATTTCTGTCAAAGTAACAACCTAGGAGTACGAATAATTAATGTTTGATACTCATCACTCTTCGATTCTTCTCAACGAGTGCGACGATTACAGGAAGTACAGAAGAGCAGCCAACTTCCCATGAGCCCCGGCACTCAAAGCAGTTCCCGTAAGCAGTGCAAGTTTGTGCGCATACTGCACGGGCGCAGGAACTCCCACTGTCCCTGACCAGTTGTAGTAGAGATGACAGAACCGGTAACTGAGTTGCTGAATTCGGTCCGCCGCAAGTCCAGACGTGTCAAAGAGAACGTTAAAACTCGTTGGACTCACTGTTCCCTGACGAGCAGATATCGGCACTATGAAGAAGTCGTACCTGCATTTACAATCGTGAGAATACAAATGGTCCATCAATTAACAATTACACAAATTTTATCCTGTGTGACATTGAACGTGGTTACTCACCGCTCAGGGAGAGTCACAACGTCATCCACCACTGTTCCCGGTGTCGGGTTGTCAATCCTGTTGTTGTTCTTGCCGAAAATCCTCGTGTTGATCCTCTTCGAAACGACGATAAAGGTAAACAAAGGCGTTGTCGCACTCAATCCAGCGTACACAGAATTCATGGATGCCTACATGACCAATAGCATTCACAGAATTCACTCACCTTCATGGAACCCATAATCGACCACGATAGTCAAAACAACGAAACAAAAATATCACCTTCATTTGCTCCAATTCCTGCTCATAAACGTAAGGGAGCTGACCCTGTCCAACACCATCCCTGTAGAACACAACGCGCTCCGGTAGAACACCATTCATTTTCTGGTACGCGTTCAAACATTCTGCAAAAACAACAGCAGAATAATGACTACATCCATCATATACTACACAAGTACACTTGAAACTTACTAGTGAACTCGACACACACGTTCTTGGATAACTCCTCGTCGGACGAGTGGTAGGACACGGTGGAGAAGTACTTGGTGAAATTTGCATTGACAGTTGCACACATGGCTCCAACGGCTTGACCACGGCGACCTCCAGCTGTCGCGTGGTACACATCAAATCCAACGACCATCATGTTCTGCAAATGGACAAGACACAACTTTTAGTCTTCCCCAAATTCTCTCACATAAACCTGCTCTAAATAACACAGGGTCTGTTACTAATACATACCTTTAATGGAATCTTCACAGTCCAGGGTTCTCCACCTAACTTTGCATTCAACTGCACAACGACTTTCGTTGCAATAGACATGAGTCCCTTGCTCCTCAAGTTCTTTGCCAGGAAACACTGACTGGGAACTGAAACCAATAGCACCACGAGTTCAAACAGCAATACACACAACCATTACTAGACAAAAACACTGAACTAACTTCCGTAATCCACATAGGTGGACTGCTTCACCGCGGCATAATTGTCTAATCTGTTATTCGGCAGAATCACAAAGATGAGATTAAGCCCGTTGCCGTGCTTGTCCATGACTTTGCGAATAGCGTCAGAGTAGGTCCTTGGACTAGGCGCACCAATTCCGATCCTACATCAAACAGCCATTTATAATAATTAGAACCACAACAATCAACATTACGGGCTAATTCCTCTACTTTTCCAGCGGGTCCGAGATGTTGAAATTCAAGGGTCTGCCGACTTGCATGAGATTTCTTATCAGCCCATCCAAATTCGACCTTTCCCGATCAGGAACGATCACGACCCAATTGACCATGTTTGCCGTGGACAAAAACTTTTGATCTTAAACATACATCAAACCATTAATATTTCAGCATAAGTAAAATAAGAAAAAATGTGAACGACTTAAATTATAAATAGTTACTTCGAAAAGCCATGGTCCAATCAGCTTTGTGGTCGGGTTCCACCTTGCCAAGGTTTCCAAACAAGATTTCCGGCTTCGGCATGATTCGACCTGGGATTTGAACTGGCTCAGCTTTCGGGATACGCAAATTATATCCCAGCATTTCTTTCGAAATCTAGAAATGCACAACCTCTGTAATTAGTTCATCATTCTCGTCTAACAATTTAAAAATTCCACGACAATGACAAGTAACTCACCTGAGGATTAGAGATGATGCGGTTGACGAACTTGCAAATGGTATCCACACGTTTCTGCGGACCAGCGTGGAGATGTTCTCCAAGTCGACGCATCTGCTGAAAGTCGGATCGAATGGCATCATTCAACCCAGTCATCCGACACAATTCTGGGATGAGCAAAAAAGGCTCCGTAACGCCTCTACGAATGTCACGAGCCTTCGGGTTGCTCACCAGCAGTGGCTGGCCTTTGCTGCGCAGAGTCTGAATATTATACTTCGTCTTCATGTACTCCATGAAGGAAACTTCTTTGCCCTTTATGGGAAACGTGTGGGTAGGATTCTTGCTCCAGTCGATGTCATCGACTCGATACGTCTTCCTATTGTAAGTAGTCATGACAATGGTGCCAACGAGTTCATCGGCTATGGCACCTTTCCATCTCGCAGGATCCTGCGCTCCCACTCTCTCCCTCACACCATTCATCACGGTCAGCACATCATCAGTCCGAAGGACTTTGTGGGTGACCTCCACGCAAAGCAGCAAATCACTCTCATGTTGCTTGAGAGTTGTAATAAATCCAGGCCATAAGTCCAAATTGTACTCCGGAATGTTGATAGCCTGGCGGTGATCAAAGTAGCTCCGACCCATTTCCGTCAGTTCCAAAGTACATTGGATGTTTTTAAGCAAGATGTTGAAGAACTGGATGTACATCGGATCCGTCGGATTCAGCTCTTCCACCATTTTCACTGTTAGGGTGAACTCTTGCTCCTCCTTATTCTTCACTTTCGCCACCGATGGCTGCATTGGTTCCACCATGTACAAGTGTTGTCCATCAAAGGTGTACTGTTTCTCTTCAATTTTGAGTTCAGGCTTCGCCAACCTCAACAAAACCTTCCGCATGAATCTGCGCTCTTCCATTGGTTCGAAGTCGATTCGGTGCTTGTATAGTCTCCAGCCCGCTCCCTTACGACGCTGAACTTGAAAAAAATTCGCCAAGAGGGTCACTGCTTCTCCGCCAGTTCCTTTCTTGACGACATTATCGGCCCTGCTCTGGACGTAGTCATCTCTTCTCTGCCTTCCTCTGGCAGTTCCACGCTGTCCCGGTGGACTTCCGCCTCCATTTCCGTTCCCACCCCCATTACCGTTGCCACCGCTGCTGCCACGTGATTCTGGGGAAGATCCACTGCCAGGGCTGTGACCACCTCTGGCAACCGTTCCGATCCCCAACTCGAGAGATTCCATTTGCACCACCGGGGCTCCTGGAGACCCGACTTCTCTCTGTTGTTCAACAGTGGGAGCAAGTCCTCTGGATCGTCCCCTTGACGATTGTGGTCTTCCCTCAGCGGGGAAGCCCACACGACGTGGTTCAGACATCGTCTCCCTGCAAAATCACGTGATTTCCGAAATTAACATCTGAGTTGCCAATAGAACACCATCAACAACTCATTCTATATCCGCACCACATTCCATTCACCAATGATGTCCATATGTGCACACATGTCCACAACTACACTGAACTCTACATTCCCAAATACCACATGCACTACCATCCTCCGCATGCGAACCTTCGAGAAGTCGCCATAACTTTGCATCTCAATCCTCACCATGCCAACGCACCAAGTTCCACAGCTTCCATTGTCTCAACTTCATCCCGTTCATCACCCATGCATTCGACTACTAACTCGCAACTTCAAATGCCTATATCCTCATCATTATGCAATATTAATCAAGTTCCAAATACTACAATTCCAAATCCATTCAAATTGTTGTCAACAAAATAGAGCCATCTCCCATCATGTCCCATTAAAATAATCGTTAAGGTAGACTACTTCATCTAAGCAAAAACGATTAAATCAAAATACTCCGCCTACCTTTCTATAATTACGACTCGAAGTCACGCAAACCAGCTATGGATTTCGGTGTCAACTTCGCTGTTTTCAACATGCCTTACTTAGAGCGAATTTTTCTGACTCACCTTTTCTTCTCGTCTTCAAATTTCTCCGAAAAATGGGATAAACCTTGCAGCAAATTCGCCCAAGACTGCGATAACTTTCAGAAAATTCAACCAATTCACACAAAATTCTTCCTATCCTCCCTGTCTCGTTTCAAAACAACAACTGCCCTCGGACACTAACGCGTAATATGGAACACAATTGAATTGCGTGTTAGAACGCGTCTCAATTCACTGCGAACGTTACCTGATGATGATGAGGATTCAAGGGCCTGCGCAGTGCAGCTTCCTCAACGACCACGCTGCTCTTGCTCTTGTTCCTGAATTTTCACTCACTCGCAGCTGAAGAAACAAAGGGGAAACGGGTGGCGGGTGTGGGTGGTGGACGTGGACGCCAAGGAATTCAAAATGGCTGCCTAAACAAAGACGTTATTCAAGTTCGGAAGGACGGGATGGAATTTGGGTGGTCCACCTGTTCTGATTGCCAGGCACTGCTTGGAATTCTTGTTTATGATGATGATGATGAAATGAACAATTAAAAAAAATATTTTGAAAATAAAACACTAATTTCTAATGAAAAATTCATAATATATTTGCAAAATAAAAGAATATTTTCAAATGAACAAGTAAAGTATTTGCAAATTGCAAATAATATAGAATACAAATAAATTCGAGCTAATTTTTCCAAACTTTTCATGCTCACATCAATGTAAATGTAAATTATTTTCTTTGTGGAAGAACTGATGGAAATGATAAATTGATTGGACGTAAAAATAATACTTAATTCGGCGACATTAATCAAGGAATACGACGACCTGGAGGTCATGAAATGAAAGAGGTCATGAGGTGTGAAGAATTATTATCGATCACAACTTTGTGTTGATTTTCAGCATTGATTTTATTACAGTGATGTGTGCCTTTTAAGCGTGTGGAATTGGAACTTAAGAGGTAAGATTAAAAGGTCATCGAAGACATGTGGTAACCAAAGCATACGGTAGTTTTTGATGATAATTTTGACTGACTAGTTTTTACTGTGCTGTGTGCATTAATTATTAATGCATAATTCTGTCTGTCAATTAGGTGTGAATCCTTGGATGATACTCTTGGGGTTAATTTACGGGGAATAACTCTGATTTTGATGACGGACTTGCTGTTGATTTATGGCTTCCCATCCCATGGGTCCTGCCCTGCCCGTGTGACATGTGGACAAATTATTTGGGACGTGATTGAGAAACGTGTTGTTTGTGAAGCATTTTTATTATTGTAAAACCTCTATCTATACGACTAATAATACTCGTGGCCTACATGAATAATCTTTCGCTGTTTTTTGCAGGAAGCTGATGTGCAGCTGTGATGGATGAAAGTACACGTGAGGACCTTTGATTCCTTTTGTGTTATGGAAACAGGGAGTAAGTTAATTTGGCAGAGGATCCATGTGGTCTTTGTGTCTTTCCTTTGGCTTTGCTGTAAGCTGGTGGTCGGAAGGAAAGCAACTTGATGGGTTGCTTTTTGCACATTGGCCTGAACTAGTTATGAGTTTATGAGCCTTTGCGGCCAGCTCGCCTTTGTTATGTACACAAATGAAATGTTTGTAAATCCATCGGAGGTCAACCATCAAACGTCATCAGTATCTCCGCTCCTGCTAAGTGGTATTAAAATGAAGCTAGCTCCAGGATCGGTTTCATTTCCACCGAAACCATCAGCAGGTTAACTCACTTTCTTCCTTGCTCCGCAGTAGCAGGTGTCTGTTATTGCTTACACTGTCCTATACTCATTCCTTTTTGTTTTTCAGTGAGTCCTCTGACCTCTGAGTCTGTTCAGTGTCAACCTGGCGCTTTTGTGCTACTTTGCTTTCAGCTAGAAGCGTCAGGATGTCGACGAAAACGCTTCCATGCTATGGCTCTGCTGCCGAAGAGGTGAGTCAATTAATTCGCATTTTAATCTTAAAAAAGTCACATACAATTACTTGGTTCTTTCCATTAGATTATTCGCATGAGATAGATATTGTTAATGACTGGACTTGGCACTGCCACACGGGTACACTCGGCAATCGACTCGAGAAATGTTGTTTCATTCTCAATTAAGTCATGGACGGAAGAACTCTTAATAGCTGAGTGGCTGCATTTCACGGTGTTTAATTTTTGTTTCGACACAACTCCCCGTAGCATTACTGGAGGCCATGTAGCAAGTTATTCTGTTTTCAACTACAATGACGTCAGGTGAATATAATGCCTGCAAGAGTTCATAAATGCACTCTCACATTCATACTGAGGATCCATGAATTCGGTCAGAGGTCTTTTCGGAATATTCCTCACACTACTTGACTCGGGACTGATGATATGGAGAGATGCCCCAGAGGGCGAAGAAGTCTCATATATTGCAAGTTTTCACGCTAAACTGCAGAACTTGCTTAATAGGAATCATCGTGTACTATAAAGAGTGCTAGTGAAACCATACAAGCAACGTAGTATTGAGGACAAAGCGTATACATCAACAGAATTTTGTCAGCTGAAGTGCTATAGCCATCAAAGATACGGAGTCTCAAGGGTAATGATATTAACAAAAGTTGAGAGCACTGAGGAACTCCCGTTTTCACTTAATATTTGCTAAGCTATGAGTATCTTATTAACCGCCTGAGGTCCACGTATGCGGCAGTGAAAATAAGGCTTCATGGAATATGTGGGCTGAACAGTAAAACAGTTTACTTTCACGAACTCTTATGCATCTGCTGCCTGAAGTTCAGTATTCTGGAAAGGGATAGATTTCGGTTGTTTTATTGACAGGAGGAGGCCACTGAAGGATTCTGTTATGATGAGAATCACAGCGTTTCGTCACTGTCATTATATGAATAATGTTGTTGTTTCCAGGGAGGATTTAAAGGAGAGAGAGTGAACAGCGTGAAAATGCCAAGGCTTCCGAAGACTTTGCCTGCTGAGGAGAAGAAGTATTTGCTAGCAGTAGATAGGGGAGATGTGGCTGCTGTGACAAGGTATGTATTTAATACTCAATACATATTTTCTGTCATGCATGAGGATGACATAAAGTAACAGTGACTATCTTGATTAGAATGATCCGTAAAGCTCAACAAGATGGATCGTTGAACATCAACTGTGTGGATCCTTTGGGCCGAGGGGCACTTCTGATGGCAATTGACGGAGAAAATTTAGCAATGGTGGAAACTTTGATCGTAAATGGAGTTAGAACGGCAGATTCTCTTCTTCATGCCATCGACAAGCAATTTGTGGAAGCTGTCGAGTTACTTTTGGAGCATGAAGAACTCGTACATAAAGAAGGAGATCCATACGTAATGACATCTCTGTAGTAATTTTTCGTTACATTGACGAAATGAACTGAGAAGGTTTAAATGAATAATTATTCTCATTGCAGAGTTGGGAAAACATTGATAGAGATACGGCCACGTTTACTCCTGAGATAACGCCCTTGATACTCGCTTCTCATCGCAATAACTATGAAATTTTGAAGATCCTCCTGGACCGTGGGGCCACTCTTCCTATGCCTCACGATTTCAGGTAAGACCTAATGCTTGTTGCAGTTTCGTCAAATTTAGAAATGAATTTAGCATTGCTAAAATTGTAGGTTCCCGGATATAGATGTCTCAAGTCAGTCAGTGTGATCATTAGTGGTTCTGATGACATCTATAGAATTGCTAATCAATGGTATTTCAGGTGTACTTGTCATACATGCGTTGAGGGCGTTCGAGGGGACTGCTTGCGTCACTCGGCATCAAGAATCAATTCTTACAAAGCACTCGCGAGTCCATCTCTGATTGCCTTAACATCTACGGATCCTTTGCTTACTTCCTTTGAGCTATCATGGGAACTGAAGCAGCTTGCAATTGCAGAGAAAGAGTTCCGAACGGACTATTTAGTGAGTTTTTTGTTTTCCGCTGACATAGTTAGGCCCGACAGATGAAAGTTGTTGATTGTGATTTTATAATTTTAGGAATTACGGAAGCAGTCGTCTGATTTTGCAGTTTCTTTGCTCAGTCAGACCAGGACATCTCATGAGCTGGAAGTGATGCTAAATTTTGACCCACATAATGCTCGGGATGACATGTTGGGCTTCGAAGATAGCGATGAAGGAGGACTAGCACGGCTACGATTGGCAATTAAATACAAACAGAAAAAGGCACAATCCAATTTATTAGCAATCATTAACTTGGGAATTATGTAGTAATGTGTTGCTCCTCGGCTCATTGCAGTTCGTAGCTCATGCTTCAGTTCAGCAATTTCTGTCAGCAATGTGGTACGAAGGTCTTCCAGGGTTTCGCCAGAAATCCACCTTGGGGAAATGCATTGAAATCGTGCAAATTATTGCAACATTCCCACTATACTGTTTGTTGTACATGATTGCACCGAATTCTTCCACTGCGAAATTAATGCGGAAGCCCTTCATGAAGTTTCTGACACACGCTTCGTCCTACTTGTTCTTTTTATGTGGGGAAATAATCCAGTATTTAAGTTCTGTTATTCAAGTCTGATGAATGAAGGTTTTGTCTTGAATTTTCAGTTCTTCTCATTCTCGTATCTCAGAGGGTTGAAGAGCAAGTTAAGGGGTTTCTTTGGGGAGAAGATAGCTCGATCGTGATTACTGGACAGGAATCCATATTTAGGAAGAAGCAGCGAGGAAATCCGCCGCAATACCTGGAGTACTTTGTTGCAATATATGTTCTCGGTAGGATCCATTCTTTTACTGCAGAGTCGTTATAGTCATGTCTACTTATGATCATTGGTTATTCTGTACAGGATTCATTGTGGAGGAAACAAGGGAACTTTTCCGGAGCGGGTTTATGTCATATGTGAGCAACATGTGGAACGCCATTGACTTCTTGCGTAATGTCTTGTATTGTGCTGTGTTTTTCCTACGAGCGTGGGCCTACATGGATCAGAATCGAGAAATTGCAATGTAATGCACGGGTAGTTGAACTCAGCGAGCTTGTGCTGAATGCATAATGATGTGAATTTTCAGTGATCCGGAGAAAGCATACATTCCGCGAGAAGAATGGGACGACTTTGATCCACAGTTGATTGCAGAAGGTTTATTTGCAGCTGCAAATATTTTCAGGTGAGTTTGTCTATACGTACTCAAATATGCTCTACATTGTCACTGAGAATAATGGGATGCTTCTTCAGTGCGCTCAAACTCGTGCATGTGTCGACAATCAATCCACACTTGGGACCGCTGCAGATTTCTTTGGGCAGAATGGTCTTTGACATTCTTAAGTTTTTCTTCTTCTACACCCTCGTCCTATTTGCTTTCGCTTGCGGTGAGATGGGGACCTTCATGTGCATTATTCAGTGTGACTTGTCCTGACTCAATGATTTTCTTGTATTGTAGGTTTAAATCAACTGTTGTGGTACTTTGCTGATTTGGAGAAGCAGAAATGTTACTCCTTGCCTGGAGGCCTCCCGGACTGGAACAGAGCTGCTGAGTCCTGCATGAAGTGGAGGCGCTTTGGAAAGTATGTGATGCAGAGATAATGTCATTACCTCATTATCGTCAGAAGTATCTTTAATTCTGTGTCTTGCATGGGGTGTTTTCTAGTCTATTCGAATCGTCACAATCTTTGTTCTGGGCAAGCTTTGGTATGGTCGGTCTGTCCGACTTTGAGTTGACTGGAATCAAGTCGTATACTCGCTTCTGGGGCCTCCTCATGTTCGGTTCATACTGCGTTATTAACGTAATTTTTACTCTTCAGTCACATGCATTTATGTCAAATACGGGCCTTGGCTCATTCACTTCACTTATTGTATCCTTTACAGGTGATAGTACTACTCAACCTCCTCATTGCTATGTTGTCAAATACTTACGCTGCAATTGAAGTAAGTCGGAATATTTAATGGTGGGATACATTACCAATATAATAACGAATAGTGATTGAGAGAGTTATCGTATAACAGGAAAAAGCAGACACCGAATGGAAATTCGCAAGAACAAAATTATGGCTGAGCTACTTTGACGAAGATGGTTCTTTGCCATCGCCCTTCAATTTACTCCCAACACCTAAAAGCATCAAACGTCTTCTTACCAGATTCATCCCAAACTTGGCGAAAATTGGAACCTCACTCAAGAAGGTACAAGTTAATGCTTCAGCTCAGTACATCTCATTTGTCTTACTGAATTATCTGTCAATAGCGAGAAGCGAAGATGGCAGAATTAAGAGAACAAGCCATGCAGTATCGATCAGTGATGAGAGCGTTGGTATGGCGATATGTCAGTGGTCTCCAACGAAAGTCCGAAGAGACGGTGGTCAGTGAGGACGATATTCATGAGGTTAAAGGAGAAATCTCAGCTCTTCGTTGTGACCTTGTGGAACTTTTCCGAAGGAACGGGATGAACGTTACCAGCGTTACCCAGCGGCGTAATTATAACTTACATTTGAAAGTTCATTAACTATCATTACACTTATCATCTTTGTTTAATAATATCTTGACTTGCCTTTCAGCTGTTGCCACAGCAAGGAAAACCAGAGAATGGGAGCGAAGATTGTTGCGAGGATTCCACGTTGCTCCTGCAGCTGGTGATGAAAATCTTGACATCATTGACTCAGAGCTTGATAAGCCGGAAAAGGACGCTCTGGACGCTGAAACTACGAAAGAAGGTGGAGCAGATAGGTTTCGTCGGATGGCCCGTTTGGCTTTGCTCAATCGCGATATTGTTTCACGTCCACCTCATCACTTGTAAGTGGTAATTTCTATGACTACGTCTGATGATTGCTGCATCAGTAGAGGGCTCATGAATTTTTTGTACTAATTACATAGGAGCCATATTGGAAAATCAACTAGCAGCGAATCGTTTAGTTCTCGACAGTCATTGAAGCAAGCTATGGATGAGGCCCGTAGGATGGTTTTGGGCTCAATTCAAAAATCGCCTAAGAGTCAACATGAGGGAAAGGAAACATCTGGAGCAGTTCCCGAAGTTAAATCACAGTCCGCAAAACTGCAGAAGCAAGATAGTATAATTGAGGAGTCTGAAAAGCAACCATCGTCTGTAACACGTGCAGCTGCTAGTAAATTTTCTCTCAAAGCAATCAACAAGCAATCAATGGAGACCAATGAATCCGCAACAGACTCAAGTACCACATCGCAAATTCAGAATTCAGTCACTTTTAGCGATGACTCTACAACCGAAGTAGGGAAATCCGCAAATTCAAACATTCGTCCTCCAACCGTAAAACCGATGAAGTCTGCATCGAACGAGGCATCTATTCCAATTAAGCCGACCACAGCGTCTGTGAACTCAGCCTCAAGACAGCCTCTGGATCCAGCTTCAATTCTCAAGTCCGCAGAGACCTCTAGAGTTACAGACAAGAATGTCCAAAAGGATGCAAATGTCAACACATCAGTTTCTACTCCTTACATAGTCGATGATAATAAGTCTAAATCTGCGATGGATACACAGAAATCTGAGGAATGTGACTCGATGTTAGCGCCTGGTTCGGCTAAACCTGTAGAAGTGTTTGAAACAATACAGTCGACACAATCTTTGAGAGAGCTCCCTACGGATGGATCGGGCTCAGTGTCTGTGTCTATCTATCAGCCGCAGCAAATCAAGCCAGACACGTCGGTAAATATGGATTTATCTAAAAGACCAGTTACTCCTACTGATTTGAAGCAACCATCATTTTCTCCAAATTCTTCGACAAAAGTATCGAAATCTAAAGGTGGAGATTCCAAACCAACTGTTTATAAGACGAAGCGAGCAGATGGGAAGGCTCCTGCCCCTGATGTTCCTGTGCATTCGAAATCATTGAGCGTTACTGCTTTAGAAACTAAAGAGGATGTCAGGCCGGCATCTGAAGCGCTTACACCTTCGAACGTTGTAAAGAATATGGATGGTAGTACTGCTTCATCTGCCAAGGAACCAACTGCGGAGAACTTGAAGTCCACAGCATCTGTTTCATGTAAATCTAAGCTTCGTGCACCATTTTCGTTGGATGTCGAGACTAAACAACCCACTATCTCAGCTACTAGCAGCCAGACATCGAACAATATTGCTAGCACTGCATCTCTCAAATCTCCTCCGAGTACTGGAAAAAAATCCGATTCTCAGCTCCTGCTTCCGAGTGTTGATAACGTCAAGACAATCAAGAAGTCTGGCGCTTGGTTTTAATTTACATTGGCGTCGATTTGTTGTATAAAAATAATCCGTGTAGATACAGTCAGTAACAAACGAAATTAGCCTTCTGTTGTCTGTCGATTTTGTTTTCTCTTCTGGTTGTTTTTCCAGTTCAGTTTTTGTCTCATGATTGTGTTATAATTATGACTGTTTAAATTCAAATCAAGCGAACGATGAAGTCGGGTGAATTTATTTGACTGCAGCAATGAATTTTACTGCATTATACTTACTTTCTTGTTTAAAAATCGGACCTCCACAGTCCAATGTCCTTACTTGCATTCAAAGATCTCCATAAAAATGGTATGAAAAGGAACTGTGTGCCTGGTTCAGATGAAATTCTTCAGAAAGATGGAAAGATTCTAGGGGAAAAGGATTGGATACCCTGAGCATGTCAAAATTAGAAGTTATTCTTCCACTCTTATAGAATAAAAAGAACTGGAAACGACCAGCTGTGGAGTGAGCTAATACACAAATAGCCGTCATTTTTCGTAGTGTAGGAATACCGCATTGTACTTATAATACTTACGTGCTTACAGACCACACGCTTACACCGAACGGAAACCAAATTATGTACGAGAATTGAATACGGATTTGGTCGAATGATTAGGCTTGGCTTACAGAACGTGACCCTCTGAAAAGTTTTCATGCCATCAGTGTCTGCAATAAATTAGCATAAAAATGCGCGTCCCTGTGCATGGAAAGGCGATGAAAGGTTTGAGGAAATCATGCTCATAATTGGCATGTGTCACATTTATTCCAACGAGCTTCAGTCAAATCGTGCTCATGCCTCGGTGAACTGAAAATGTCTTGGTCCTATAAGTTGCTTCAGTTTTCCATTAATCCGTTTAACATGTAAATTTGCGCAGGATATCGCCCCGTGCGACATCACATAGAAAGTAAAAGTTGAGGTAGACATTTGCACCATTTGCACAACCTGGTCTTACAAACATAGTGTATTTCCGAAGATAAAAAGAGGGTAAGTATTGAAGAAGCTCTAAAATAACTCGAGACCACCATTTGAGTTCAGTCTTCTCCAAGGCTCATGAATGTCTATAATCATGTACTTTAAAGCAACATTGATACAAAGATAACTTATTGACATTACTGCCTCAAGTGCATGAGGAATGAGGTTGAACCCAAAGGCACCGCACGAGCCCACGCGGTCTGTGAAAGTTCACTCAGTCTCTGAAATACTTACTTGACCTTGCCAGCCGACAAAAGACATAGATATTCCTGGAGGACGCTTGCATGTATTCTATAGAAAATGTCAATCGTTGGTTAAAGTCCATAGTCCATATCCATATCTCAGTGCCATATGAATCATATATGGCACTGGGATCAATACTGGTGAGCATGTAGGGCCCTTGTCAAAGCATGTCCTGAAGCCAATAATGAGACATTGGCCAAACTGCAAGTTACTCATTATGTGGAACAGTCATTAAGGGATACTGAATTGGGAGTGGGACACCGGACACCATTGTGCCATCGCAACTCCCTTCTTCGCCCAACTTTAGGCACAGGGTCATTCTCATCGCTTCAATGATTAAAAGCTCCAGGCTAACTGCAGTTTACAATGAAGGCATGAAACCTGGCTGGCAGCCATGATGGTCAGGTAATTGATTCTTCCATCATTCCAATGCATTATGCATACTAATTGACCAACAAGATTATTTAAACAAATGTTTTAAAATCTGTTCTACATTGCTATTGCTGCAAACATGATGATATGACAATAGCCAACCCGCCGCTCATTATGACATGCATCTGTTCTGAGTCAGTGGATTTTAGTGTTATTACGTTACACAGTTACACCTGTCAAAATCCGAGTGTATTAATGCCCCGTTGTAGGCGTTTCCTTCACAGATCCATGAATTCTAAGCTTCATTGATAGTCTTTCATTTGATCAGTTACAGTGTGATCGCTAGCCATTTCACTGCTCCCTCAAATAAAGGCCACAGAAACAATGATAAGGGTAAGCTTTTAGTGCACATTGACCTAGAGGCTGGGAAAAGCTCGAGGTTTAAATAAATAATTAGGTGGGTGTGCAACAAGTTGAATTATTCTTCCACAGATCATTCCACTTACCCTCGCAGCTCTCCTATGGACCACTTATGGCGAAGAGCAAGTCTCTGATAAATTGCCCATTTTAAGCTTCATCGCTTCTCAAGAAGATGGAACAGCTTTAATGTAAACTAACATTTTTATCATACATACTGTGATTGACATTATATAGTTATAATAAAGTCTATTTAATTTTCTCTGGAATAGCGAAAATGGTCATTGGATTGAAGCGACTGAACATATGGGATCGAACGGCGACGCTCCGGAACCACCGGAACAGCCAAAATTTATGAAGTTGAGGGAATTTCCAGGAATTGGCCCTGAGGGAGTTCCATTTTCCATTTCCTTTGCCACGGCAAACGAAAATGAACTGCATCCGGTTGCATTTAACGAGCCACCGCCGCCCACGTCCGCAATACTCCTCAAGGTATTTCCATTTCCACAGCTCCCCGAACAATTATTGTCTCCTTCAATTCCAGCAAGATCGTCTTCCGGACCTCCAGTCGGACTCAGCTCGCCCCAAACTATTCAACACAGTTTTGATCAAAAGGTCTCGTCTCCTAAGCCATCATTCCATGACATAAACAATCCGTCATTCCCATCCCCATGAGGAACCAGTATCTCTCACATTCTATTGACCCTTATAGTGTTTCTCATTAGCTACACCTTATTGCCTTGATGACAAAAGCCATTGTGACTGAAGGCAATGACACGAATGGAATTAAAACGAAGGAAGTGTAAACAAAAACTTATCTCACATTATTACTATTATAAATATATATAACTTTAGCGTGAATGAGGAAAAGTTTGTGAACATTTTAAATTAACTTATCATCACATGACAGCTAACTGCAGTTAGTCAAGAATCATATAAATCCAATTTGAGGCGGTAGAGTGAATATGCCATATATACATGAAAATCATACCATACACACTGGACTTTAAAAAAACGCCTTCAAGCTCAAGTTTCTATATATAAAACCAGCACTATAACTAACCACCCTCCTCCTAAATGAATGCATCAGCAGCAGAGCATAATCTTGCTCAAGATATATATACCAAGGGAAATAACGTCCAGTTATTAGTTTAAGGGTTCAAGGTATTACGGCCTCTTGCACTTAAATTCGTATACGGTTCCACTCTTTCATCATCATCATCATCTTCCAAACCATTTAACAATAATAAACTCTATGCAGACGCATATATCAACATCCTCATAATGTCATCTTTGACAGATCAAGTCTACATTATCCTCTCATAATGCCCCCAATAAAGTCTCCCAAGGGTCCTCTGGCTACCATTATGGCTCCCACGCATCATAATACTTTCCCATACAGCCCAAACATTTTGGCCGATTTGCATACGAAAAAAACTGATTAGGACACTAAATCTGTAGTGTCATCCTCGCAGTAGTGGGGAGAAGTGACTGACAGAAAAAATGCAGAGGCTAATTTGTGGAGAGAATCAAACCCGCTTTGTAAATATATTTACAAAGCGGGTTTGCAAAAAGCATAATATATATGAGCATCATCTTCACTTCTCACTCCAAAGCCTCATTATATTCTGTGATGATGATGAGGAGCAGGAAAAAGCCCTTGGAAGAGCTTTTTATCTTCTTCCTCTTGAATAAGCCTTGCCTGGTTCTGGCTCCAAATGTTATAAACTTTTGTCGGTATGTACATTATTGGCAGACGTGCGTGCGTGCATTAGAATGAACGGTACCACACAGGAGAGCTAGTGGGGGCTTTGGCTTTTTGAGCAGAGAAGTCGACAAGACCATAAGCAAGATTGTGGCCCAGAGAGTTTAACACAAACAACAGCTGCTATATGGCCATATCCGCTGCTCTCATTGAGGTGTAAAGCCAGTAAGTGAAGAGTAGTTGTGCTGGTAGTATTATCATCCCTGTCTTTGATTTCTTAAACGGAGTAAGTAGTAAGCAGTTTATATAAGAAATATTTTATATACATATATATATATATATAATATATTGTATATATAAATATATATACATCATATAAATCTTCTGTGCCATATTACAGTAGATAGAGATAGAAGAAGAAAGAAATTATCTTGTTGTAAATTGTCTGCATGTGTATCCTGTTCCTAAATAGACTTTGGTGTTGGTTAGTCTGTGAAAAGGAGGCTAAAGAGTTAGATTATTGGGATGTTCGTCGTCCTCTTGCCTTCTCTTCATCCCAACAGTATAAAATCGTGTAATAGTAATATTTTAATTTCTTCATCATCAACTGCCTCACTTGAAATTGTCCGGAAGGAATAATAATGATAACAATAACGAGGACAATAATGATCATCTGAGCATATAATATAATCTTTTTCATCTCAGTCATCAGTTGGTTTTTGAAAGTGGGACAGTTAATCATTGCACCGTTGGACTTGAACTGGGTAAGTTGATTTACACTTGAAAATGATGATGATTGAATAAGTTGTAATTTAGTGAGTCTTTTTAGTTTTTGTTTGTTTGTTTAGGGTTCTAGAATATTGAGAACGAGAATAGATAATTTGGATCAAAGGTCTGACCAGTTAGATGTTCAATGAGATGATGATTTTTTATTTTTTGGATGTATGTATGTATTTTCTTGAGATGAGATTGAATAGAAAGGTGATTATATCATCTTTTTCAGTTTCTTCTTAGAATTCTGTTGACTTGAGAGAGAGAGGAAGGATGTGAATCAGAACATGTCATATTTTTTTTTCTTCTTTTAACATGCTGATAAAGATGATTGTGCAACAGGGATACAAGTGCAGTGGCTAAGTAATGCACTGAACTGTGGAAAACAGAGTAAGAAACTGGCTTGAGTTGAGTCATAGCAGTATTGTTGTTGCTTTCATGTAGTGATAATAATAATGTTAAGAAAAGTAGGAAGGAATTTCATTCATGTTGTTGTAGGCTGCCCGGTAGTGCTAGTGAAGTGATTTTTATTACAAGTTTCGAAGGGAGGAACACTGATTTTTGGAGGTTTATGTGTAGCCTTGACGAAGTAGTTAGTTGTGGAAGAGAAGGCGTGTGAAAAACTTTGCAATCGACAGGGGTTTCAACTTGCTGAATTTCTTCATTCTCATTATTTTTTAGGTGAGTCAGAGACGAAAACGCATGTGGTGAGAACGAGTGGACTGCAATCTGAAGGAGATCGAGATTCCTATACTGCACTGCACACATACACACACAGAACAATATTTCTTCGCACTACTACTCCAGAAGACTGATATTTTTTCGCAAGATTTAATAAGGATTTACAAATTACGTCAACAAAATGGCTTTCGCCGGCCTCAAGAAACAAATCAACAAAGCAAATCAGTTTGTGAATGAAAAGATTGGTGGGGTTGAAGGGACGAAATTAGACGATGACTTCCTGGAAATGGAGAAGAAGACGGATATTACTTGTGAGCTTGTAGACGATGTGCAAAACAAAACCAAAGAATATTTACAGCCCAATCCGACTGCAAGGGCGAAGATGGCTGCTGTGAAAGGGATATCAAAATTAAGTGGTCAAGCTAAGGCCTCAACATATCCTCAACCGGAAGGAACTTTAGGTGAAGCAATGATAACTCATGGACGCAAATTAGGAGAGGACAATATTTTTGGACAAGCTCTTCTTGAAACCGGTGAAACTCTGAAGCAAATGGCAGATGTTAAGTATTCTCTTGATGACAATGTCAAGCAAAACTTCTTGGACCCTTTACATCAGCTTCAAACTAAGGATTTGAAGGAGGTTATACATCACCGTAAAAAGCTGCAAGGACGAAGGTTGGATTTCGATTGTAAGAAGCGGAAGCTGATGGCTCGGGGGGCTGGGAACACAATTTCAGAGGAAGAAATACGATTAGCAGAAGACAAATTTACCGAGAGCCTTCATCTCGCTCAGATGGGCATGTATAATCTGCTGGAGAACGATGTGGAGCAAGTATCACAGTTATCAGCTTTTGCAGAATGCCTGTATGAGTATCATCAGCAATGTGCCGAAATTATGAAAGGATTAACGGTGACGTTGAATGAGAAGAAGCGTGAAGCAGTGAATCGACCCAAGCGGGAGTACAGGCCCAAAACTTTGGAGGATCTTCAGCGAAACCATGAAATTTCACTCATTCATCACGCCACGCAGAATAATAATGGCGGTCCCCCACCCCCGTATTTCCCTGGTGGTGTCAGTCTACCTCCAGACAATGCACCATCTTCATCAGTAAATCCCGCTACACCTCCGCTCAAGTCTGCATCATCAGTCAGGAACAACAATCAGAAACCTGTGTGCAAGGCATTATATGATTTCGAGGCGGAAAACCATGGAGAATTGGGATTTAAGGAGAATGATATGATTGAATTGATAAGTCGTATCGATGAAAACTGGTATGAAGGTGTTGTCCACGGAAGAACCGGCTACTTTCCAGTCTCCTACGTTCAAGTCATAGTACCGCTTCCCCATTAACAAGATCAGTGCGTCTTTCTTCGTGTTGGAAGGAACCCTAATAAAGAATTATGTATGCGATGAGTACACTAACTCTAATGGAGAAGCGAGTAGCAAATAATAATCAGATCCGTGTTTTTTTTACTCTAGAACTTTCTGGGAACATTCAACTTGAGACGAGTCAAATATCAAGAGACGATGAGAGTGTCTTACCTTCCAATATGGACTTTTGTTGCCCACGCTTTCACAAGTTTGTTGAATTCATCCAGTGGGCGGAAAATGATTCTGTGTGCAACGTCTGCCGAATTAGGAAATCTCCTGTGTTGTTCATATGTAAAAAGCCGGATAAATTTATGCAGTGTCAATCCTTCTCAGCCAGTAACATCTTTTGTGACATATTCTTTCCACTCACCAAGGCTCTGACTAACTGTACGCGATCAGTGTTGTTGTTGTAGTTAATCAAGATTTCAAAGTGAAATTAAAACCGTCAATAGCGAATTGGGAAGAGTGTAGTAGAGTAGTGCTTGTCTATCGTGTACTAAAAAGACGCCTGTAAAGTAATTATGTATAGATTTGTGTACTCCCCCCTGTTCTTCTACCCTGTAATCTTTCAATGCAAAAATCACAAACTAAATTCCCCATTGGACTCCTGTGCATTAAGTGATACATATATAAATATACACAGGTCAACTGTGTATTGTGACAAACGAACTTAACAAGAGCCTATCAAACTTATCTTATACTGTAGCAAGGTAGGGAAGCCACCACAAATGTCTTTATTATCATCAGTGCAAACACTGTAAATGTAAAGGAGAATAAGTAACATGAAACCGCCCAGAGATTTACATTCAGATGATTAAGAAACGTTGTTAACCCTGAAGGAGGGGATTTCTTCAAAACAGTATATAATTATTAATGTATATCCTGAGAGTCTGAGTCTGTATATTGAAAATAATATATATTGTCAGGGTCGTACTATAATCCTTAAGTACATTCGCACAAATTGTCTGAATTTTTCATTGTCGCAGCAACTAATTGGAAGTTGAAGAGAAGAGCCAAGAGGGCTAAATGTAGTTGTAAATCAAGAGTGACCCTGAAATATTATAAATTATAAATTATGGCTAACTTTTCCCATGAATTTCCCCGCGAGATTCCGGTATATATTCTTGTTATTGTAGTACTGTACAGGCAAATATCACTGATGACAGGTAGAGGAAGTACGTACGTATCTACGTAGAACTGAGGAACCACTTTTTGGAACTGAAGACAATCATTCTGTCATTCCGGCAAATTTTCCGGCGGAATCTGCCCTCAAAGGGTCAAGTAGTAGTACTAAAAACTAACGTCCTTTTCTATCACATTACGTTGTAAAAGTTGTTATCGTGACTGGATTTTACAGACTGGATACCTATTGTGTATGTGACGAGAAAATCATTACCCTGACCCTTTTTTAGATGATTCAAGTTTGTCTTCACACCTGCTAGTATGTAATCATAGTTGATATTAAATCCTTTTGTACCACTCATCGTTGTTCGTCGAAATTTAAGTGTTAGTTATTGCAGTGGATAGGGTCATACCCTTAAAAACATGCGTATTATATTTAGTTTTAAAAGTTATCTTTTTCAAGGTTCATGCTCTGGAAATAACTTTAAAAAGCCTTTCGTTCCAAATCGTTGCCTGTTTCATTGTAAATAACCACTACGGATGCGGATCAAGTTAACAAGTGATGCGTGATAGCTCTAGCCGCCTACGTCTCTATAGCATTATTGATGATTAACATATTATAAAATCTTGTTTGTATTTTCCGAGGTCCTTAACTCATTGTAGCGCTACCCTGTCTCTTTCCCAGGAATATTAATACTAGAATTATAAAGCAATAGTTGTTGAACGCAATGAGTTAAATCTAAAAGCTATCTGGATGATGCATTTTCTTTAATATGCAACAACTTAAGAAGAGAGACAGAGAATATTATTATTATTTAAAATCCGAAATCCCGATTCTGTTCCACCCTGTTCTTTCCCCATTGAGTTGAAAAAAATTCGTTTAAGTAGTAGTAATAATGAGTGGAATAACTGAATAACCTGTTGGTAGTACAATGTGTTCCTTTTTGCTTTGAGATAGCATGCATGTGTATAGCTTATAAATTATTGTCATACTGATGATGATGATAACAACTCTTACAATTACAGAACAGGAATGATGATAGAATTTAGCTAATATAATAATGGTCATAAATTATGATTATCTCCCAAGAGAACTTTTTAAACGATTAACCTTTGTGGTTATAGGATGCACAAATTGAAACGCATTGCTGTAAAATCAACAACCATCTTGTAAATCCATTTTTGATCGACCAAGATTGAGAGAAAAGCAGGCGCATTTCTCTTAACAAGTCCACCTGTATTTACTCTTATGAACATGATCATTTTAACGTTGCCAGTAGCTTAATTATTATTATTATTTAACCATGTTATTTTGTTTTATTGTAATATAGAAATTCTGCGGTGTGTAACTTGTGTGTACGCTAGGTAGCCTGTTAAGTTGTACTAAATGAGTATTCTGATGAGGAAGGAAAATAAAAGGAGATTTGTGCATGTGTCATTTATTCGTCTCAATCCTTCACAACGTATTTATTTACCGGATTTATTTTAGTTGGATTTTGTGAGTATTATGTCTCTGACGACGACCAGAAAGAAAAAGAAAAATTGGATCTATCTGACTCCCTTGGCCGTGACGCAAGACGCAGCCTCCACAGTGACAAACGTGGCCCGCGTATCTCTTCACCTGAATTTATAATTGCCGTCGTCGGGTGTCGGGTGGTTCTCTCGAAGGGATTTTAGGCGGAATTTTCGTACTCAAGGGTCTTTTCGGCTTCCTTTTTTTCGCCAACTTTAACATAGGGAGACTAATATTAAACTGAATCAATCAAGACGCTACTGGGTTCTTCTGATCTTAATTAAGTGGATTCAGGTAAATGCATCATCTTCATTATTATAATAAGGTTCTCAAATTAGGTGCCCTGTAAGGTGGGCCTAAGGGTCTCATTATTACTGCCAGTAATTATTTGATTTTACTTATGCGGCTCTTAAGCCTTGTTTCTGTTGGATAGATAGAAGTTTAATTTTTTTCCACGTCCTTGGAAATGACTTTGAACTTTTTAGCAGACCTTAACCTTGAATGGAGATGAAAGCACATGTTTTGAAAGCTGTCCATAATAAAGCTGGAAATGTGCAACTATTATGTGCTTCTGTACGTGATGGTCTATATGTGAACAATAGCAGCTATTTTATATTCTTGTGTCTTGACAGATTCCGTGTTTGAGAGAGAGGACGAAATTCTGGACAGACGATCATCATCAAGAATTGAAGAGAAGAAAGATAGTTACTTTGAAGATTGTGTTTTAAGAAGTTTGAGGTGTTTCAAGAATTCAAGAATATAGGCTGAGAAATTGTGGAAGAGAGAGAGAGAGAGAGAAATCTGAGGTGGATTCTTAGGGTATTGCGAAGAGGATTTTTGCGACGGGATTTAATTAGAGGACGGAGGGATCCTAAGAATCAGCTTTTTCACTCCACGACTGTTAGGATTGCAACAGTACAATGGAATCTTCAAGCACTTGGATGCAACTAGATTTCCCCTTTGTGTCCGTCAGTTGTGCATGTTTTTTCTCTTTTGTTGAGATGGGATACAATTACAATATGGAACAATAGATTAAAATTTATGAGCCATTATGGCTTTAGTAGCCTGCCAGTAGGTCCGTTTAGGACTTGAATTTCAAGACTTACCGCAGATTCTAAGACTGGCTTTATAAGATTTATTTAGAGTACTGGTAGTATAACCAGGAGTGATAGCAATTTTTTAAGAGTGTGTCTGGAGGTGTTGGGACTGCACCGGATGACGGTGTCGTGTAGGGTGGGCAAACGGACGCAGTGCTCGCTCTGTAGCCTGTCCTGTCCAGACGGCTAGAATGGCTTCAACATCTTTTTTGGAAGAAATGGAGTGCACAGACAGGTGCAGGTCAGTTCAGCATGGCCGAGAGGTCTGTGCTATCGGAACCCAAGGTTCCGACATCCAGGTGCTAAGCTTGTGGAAACGGACTTGCATGAGGTTCTACAAGACTAGGGATGAATTTGGAAGAGCTGCGGTCCATATTGCTGCCTCCACGGGTAGGCCTAAGGTGTGTATTGCATATTATATACTCTTGGAAGTATTTTTTTTTGGGTAGTTTTCTATCGATTTTAATCTTGTATCATGATGGATTCAAGGTTGTGGAATGGCTAGTCAAACGGGAAGGATGTGACCCGAACCTTAAAGATACTGTATCTGGCTACACCCCTCTGCATCGAAGCATTTACTTTGGTCATTTAGACGTGGCTAGAGCATTAATTCGAGTAAGTGCAGCCGAGATTGTTCACAAGGATACATCTTAAAGCACATCGCCTAAAAATATTTTAATTCATTAGTTGGACGCATCACTAACTGTGGGAGACAATGAGGGCTATTATCCCTTGGATTTGTGTCAGCTGAACAGCAAGAGAACCGTTTCAGAAGAAGAACTTGTTCGCGACCCTAACGAAGTTTATGTATGGGGAGGCAATGAAAATTATAATCTTGGAACTGGAAGTGAGCAGCCCCGCTCTTGCCCTGAATTATTGGACAAATCCAAGAAGCTCCCTTGGGGGAACTTTGGAAACTGCTTTGTCCAGGTACGCATGATAATAGCTGTGGTGTTGTAAATTTTGTGCTGAAATTTAACCTTTCTGCGGGCTAACAGGTGGCCATGGAACGGTATCATACGATTTTCTTGCACTGGTCGCATGAAGTTTTCTCCTGTGGATTTGGAGTCGGTGGCAGATTAGGTCTGGGAACTGAATTTACTACATTTACACCAACCAAGATAGACTTGGGCAAGGATGTAGAATGCATCAAAGTTGCTGTTGGTCCAGATCACACCTTGTTTTTGCTGTCAAACGGCACAGTAAGTGGCTTGTTCATTTTATATTGAGATTATTTCTTGAATTGTATGACAATATGTGATGCAGGTTAAGAGCTGCGGAGCAAACGAAAATTTCGTGCTGGGCCATACTCATGTTGTCAACAAGGTTCTTCGGCCAAAACCCGTGGATTTGAATGCTGTAGTGAAAGACATTGCTGCGAGTAGGATTCATTCTGCCTTTCTCACTGATGAAGAAATTTATGTTTGTGGAATGAATGTGGGGCAGATGGGAAGAATTGATAGTGTGGACAAAGTAGTGAAGCCATCAAAGGTGAGTGCCGAGGAGGAAGAAATGTATTCTACCTGATGTTGTTTCAGTACTGACTTGATTTTTGATCCCACAGGTTGTTTTCCCGTTTGATATTGATCCGAAATCTGGAAGGCCTGGTCAGAAAGGAATTTTCACACTTGTAGCTTGCAACGAAACTGCTACTGCTGTTGCACATAGCGCAGGAAACATATGGGTGCTGAAAAACTACGATTGCATCACAATAAATGCGAGGTATGTTCAACTTGGTGTTCAGAAATTTAAATGATTAAAGTATTCAAGATGAAAATAACTCATGTTGTGGCTATTCGTAGGCATGTCAACGTAGAGAAAATTCAGCTAGTCGGTGGAGTTTGTAATTTCAGTAGAGAGAAAGGGGGGGAAATGGAGTCTCAAAGTGCTTCGAAGTTGACATTGTTCGCCTTGATCAAGACAGGACGGCTTCTCATATGGAGGGAAGGGGCAGAACAAATGCAACAGCAACAGAAAGCTTTAGGAAAGAGTGTCATAGCGCCTCACTTCAACTTGGCCGTATTTAACATTGGAAGGGCTCTGACCATCAGAGATTTCTGTGCCAATATAAACTCGATAGTTTTAATCAGCAACATGGGTGAAGCTTTCAAGGCGTCCTTTAGCCCAACTGTCGCCCCAGTATGCTATCCTAATGTAAACTCCAGCTCCAAGTCTGCCGGTTCCAAAGCCGTGAATCAGTGGAATTATGTCATTCAACACTCAGCTAGACATTGTCAGTGAAAGTTTTATTCTTCTTCTTTATAAGGATTTTGAAGATTTTCTCATCTAATTTTTTGTGCACAGATGCGGGGAAGGATCCATTTTCCAATATCATGCTTGAGCATTTGAAGCTTCGTCGTATTCCCAACATTTACAATGCTATCAAAGCTTTCTCCGACCCCAGAGGCAACAATTTTGCAATCACCCGCAGATATCAAAAGGCTGACCAGTTTGCACTTCCCTTGATATTACCGAGTGAAATGAACACTGATTTCGGGGCGTTACTACGGGAAGTCGCAGTGGATGACCTCATTCATGATGTTGTTTTTCAGGTAATATCTTGAACTCGTGGAACATATCATAGGCTGTGTAAACGTGAAATAAGTTGAACTTCTTTTTTTCAAAGGTTAAAAATTCCATCTACCCTGCTCATCTCTTCGTGATTGCCTCACGGAGCAAAAACTTTTACGATCAAATCCGTAAAGATCTGAGAGTGCAAGAGGAGGGAGTGCCACCACGGGTGGTTTTGAAGGGTTGGGAGCCCAGGGTGTTGGAGCAAATTCTCCAGTTTTTATACACGAATAACTGTGATATCTTAATCTCTGGGAATTTCCACACATCATCAGGTGATCCTGATTGGTTGGAATTGGTAAAGTTGCAAGCTCGCAAGTTGGGGCTCGTCGAGCTGCAAAAACGGCTCAAAGAAGTTTACCTGGAGAATGACTTCTACTTCTGTAAAAGTAAAAAGTCTTACCCCGTGAAGGATGTGAAGTTTTCTCTGTCCGATTACTCAGAGTTATTGGATGTGGATCTTGTGAGTGACGATGGATTCCGCGTTAAAGTTCATCTTTGTGTTATTGTGGCAAGGTTGGAATATTTTAAGAGCATGCTCTTGTCACAGTTCTGGTTAGAGGTAAGGCCACATATCTGTAAGTATGTACCTAATTTGTATTTCTCTGTACATTAATCGCACATGATTGTGTTATTTTCCAGGGAAATCGTAAGATCAATGAGCTCAAGTTCCCAGGCACCAAAGTGGTAATGGATATCTTCCTCCCAATGATGTACGATGGGAGAATACAGTTCAGTAATTCGGGTTCAAAGAAAGACTTGGAAGTTCTCTCCCAGGCTTTGGTAGCAAGTGACTTGCTACTCTCTCAGCAGTACAGAAGTCAGATAGAGAGCTTGTTGGTAGAGAGCATCAATATGGATACGGTCAGCGAGATTTTGCAACTGGCTGATTTTTGCAATGCATCCCAAATCAAAGAGGCCTGTATGGAATTTATATCTCTCAACATTGCCCCTCTTCTGGAGAATCGGTGAGTTTTTTTTCATTTTATATTTGCTGTACTTGCTTAATCAAATCGTTGTCAATCAGAAGGTGATTAATTGGTTTGATCTTTCCAGCTGCTTGGAGTCCGTGCCGGACGACATGATGGCTGATGTAGCTCTTTATTACCGTCGCTCATTCACTGATTTGGAGTCACGTAAAATAAGAGACACGACAGCACCTCCGACGGAGATTTATGAAGCTGCAGAGGAGGCCATGAGCGAGCTTTTTGTGGACCTTGAGAATATATGCGACTCCGAATTTGTAGCCCCTAGAAAGGGTCAAGGCAGTAAACCCAAAGTAAAGCTACAGGCGAGGAACCGGAATCCATCTGTGTGCAGTAATCAGGATCTAGACTTGACCGAGCCCAGCAGTCCCTTGTATGTGGATGGTGATGATCTCGAAGACCTTTCAGACTCGGAGAATTCTCCTCCGCAGTACAAAGAGAAATTTACTCTGGTTTCAAAAATTAACAAGCATTCCCCTCGAGTTGTCACATCAGCTAAAGACTCATTTTCACAAGCAACACCCAGAACGACCGCCGTGATTATTCCCTCAAAAAAGAAGCTTCCCTTTATCCCCGATGAACAGCTCACTCCTTTGCCTCGTCGTGAGCCGCCAATGATTAAAACAGCAGAATCCTACCCTCCTCCCTCATTGCAACTGAGCGACTTTCCGAGTTTTGAAGATTCTTGTAAGTCTCCTCCTTCAAAGGAAGGGATGAGGGTAGAGGTTGGAAACAAGGATCAAGTCGAAAAGAAAGCATCATCAGTAGAAGTAAATCGCACAACTGCTGCAGCATCTAACCGTAAAAAAACTAAATGGAAAAGTTTAGATGATGCAACAAGTGGTGGCACAACTCCTCAGACTCCTCTTGCAGTCTCCGAGTCTTCTTCTGGTAGAGACCCTCGGAATCCCTGGCAGAAGCATACCACATCACCCAAGTCGAGTGAAGAAAAAGGCATGAATGGAAATTTGAGTCTGGGTGACATTGTTCGGCAGGAAGAGCGAAAGAAAGAGAATTTGAGAAAAGCCTTGGATAAGCCATTGCACTTTTCACAAGTAAGTTGATAATATACTTTGGAACTCCATACGTTGGACAGGTCTATATGTATGCGTTTTGTTGCAGATTGAAGATCAGGCCATAAATCAGCTGTTGAAGAGATATACGACAGAAGATGTGGAAAATGGCTACGAACTACTCACAGTTGAGAGAGTCAGTTGTGGTGATGAATATGCCATTCCTGTGTGGCGGAAAGTGGGTGATAATCCGGTTGATTGATGTGTGTGTGAATGGGGCGAAAGTTCTATAGGAAGTCTCATTGGTGTAGTCAAAAAGTACCTAAAGTATTCGTTGTTTCATTCTCTGTTTATGATGGTAACTTTTGGAGCTGTTTTGCTCGTTAAATTCAACCTTCTCATGTGTGAGGATAAAATAGCTTCTTTATGATGTCATGACGAGAATGCTAGATTCTATGTTCACATTCGTTATGTATGCAAGTCGGAAAGTGGCGCCTTTGTGTCCAAGCTATACAACATCCGATCACCGTCGTCACACTGAGTAAAATTCCGTGATATCACTCATGATTTTTCCGTCAGCTTTTGAGCCAGCATGTGTCATCGAATGCATCAAATTCTTACATATTCAATCCATCGTTTCATGTTGTCGGAGTCTGTCGTGGAGTTCAGTCTAGATTTGAATGTGCCATGACAATGTGGGATTACAGCGACTCTTCTTTGGAGAAATTTTTAAAAGAAAATGACTGCATTGAGTCAGAGATTGAGGCGGGGAAGAGAAGAAGAGTTGTGGAAGCTGTTGAAAGCACTTTCCAAGAGTGGTTGCGATCAAAGTTCTCCCCGCACGTAAGTTGTTATCCTGGCGAGCTGAGATAAACAAATGTATGCTCATCACGTCCCGGCTATACAGGTCCTTGGCTCATTTTTGATCCTCGGCTCTGTCAAACTGAAAACTCACGGACCGAAAGCTGACACTGATATTTTACTTATTGTCCCCACACCCGTCAGCCGTAACGCGTGCTTTCAGAGTTTATACGACGCCATTCTCCAGACTCATCAGACCGACATATCTTGGAGTCGAAAAATTGAGAGCACTTTCATTCCTGTCTTCAAGATTCGCTTCCAAGGGATGGATTTGGATATTGCCGTTTCACAGTTGTCATCCAATCACATTGATGTGGATTTAATGAATGACAGCGTTCTGAAGGGCATGGATTGCGAATCCGTGCGTTGTCTAAATGGCTACAGGGACTGTATGATAGTCATTAGAACGGTAGAGGCGGTCCATCGAATGAACCAGTTTCGGTTAGCGCTCATCCTTATCAAACTATGGGCTCAGAGTAAGTAATGATGCATACGATAATAATTATTTACCCTGTGCTAAACACGCATTATTCATTCCCTTCCAATGATCCCGCTTAGGACGAGGACTTTATAACAACTCCGCAGGATACTTAAGTGGGATGGGACTAATGGTACTCCTTGCGCGTGTTGTTCTCCAAAATCCGAATTTGGAGTCAGCGTGGCAGTACCTGAAAGAATTTTTTGTGTCCTATTCGCAATGGCCGTGGCCACGACCAGTGCAGCTGGGGCACATTGAGGCTAACGATGCTAGTGCACCTGTCGCACAAGTTTGGAATCCCATGGTAACCTCATATATACTGTTGATATATTACGGTTACTTATTTCTTTGAACTATCCATTTTGGTATTCAACCTATGGTAGGAGTACAAATTTGACAAAGAGCACAAACTACCAATAATTACACCGGCGTATCCACAAAGGAACTCAGCGTTCACTGTCACCAGATCCACTAGTAGAGTGATCAAGGATGAGCTCAAGAGAGGTAAACGAACGATAATTGCGTTAGTGTTTATTTGCTAGATATGTGGGAATTTTCCATAGTCAGCTTAAATTATGGAACCGCCTGTATGTTACGGAGAATACAGGAATAGAAAGGCACCAATGGCCAAAATGTTGATGCCGTTTGATTCTAAAATTAAATAACTGACGAATGGCGGAATTCAGCACAAGTATTTCATTAAGTACCAGCAAGCAACGGAACAACTCAGTTGGCTCAAAGAGTCGCCATGGTAACCATAATAGTGAGTAAAACAGGCTCGTGAATCAAGATGGCAGTGTAATTGTGCTTTCTTCGTCAGATCAATTAATATTCTTTACATTCCCTTTTGCACATTTATTTCTTATGTTGTACTAACAAATTGCTGGAGATAACTGCTGAGCACGATCGCGATAGTGGAAATATTGCCAGAATGGGCAAGAGGAATTTAATCTTGATTTTATTTATTACAGGTGCCACAGTACTTGAAGGAAAGGACTCCTTAGAGAAATTGGTCGAACCGACCAGATTTTTTGATGCCCTCCATTTCAAGTAAAGTCATGACTCAATGAACACGCACCATTTGAATCTAAATTCATTACACATTCAGGTACTACATTGTGATTCGGGCAGCATCCTCTGCTGACCTGGAGAGCCATTTGGACTGGTGTGCCGTGGCCAGGTCCCAGATTCGGAAACTGATCGGAGGTCTGGAGCAAGTCCGCTCTGTATTAAGGCTGCACTTTTGGCCCAATGCGTATCCTATGAAGTATCATGACCCCATAAATCTTTCTGTCTCCACAAGTTTTCAGTCCCAATGGTTCATTGGCCTGGAACTGAGCACTGATGAGAACACTGAGTTCGTCGCCGACCACATAAAAAAATTTGAAGAACATGGTAGTTATTTGAATTTCGTGTGATGTAATTACTTACCTGGACTAAAATGCTACGTTATAAATTTTGCAGTGGTGTCTTACGCCAGAGACCACAAGGTGAGCTCAACGGGTTCCTCAGCTTCGGGATTTCTAGCTCCTCGTGTTCAGTTTCAGTCCATAGTGCCTGATGGGATCGGTGCGGGTGTTGCTGTAAGTACTTTTGCGGGAGTGCTGCGTTCATGCATTAATATCTCATTTGTCGGCAGGGATTCACTGTGCTTCAGGAGGTCCGCAAGGGCTTCTTCCAGTAAAACTTTATTGAGCAGCCTTGTGAGTCTATATAGAATAACTTAGTGGAGTCCACTACTATTGGCAATCGACCAAGAGGTTGACCGGAGGAGGATTTCAATTTAAATTCTTTTGAAATCGTGCAATTATGTAGAGCACGTTGCGCATGTGACAAGGCGCTACGTGTGTAGGAAATGTAAGTCTTGAATACACCCAGTGTTTTGGTTTCAGTATCTCGAGCGAGTATGTTTTTCCCAAATATGTGAAGGATTTTTGTATGGAATCGTACATGAGGTTCCTTTCAATATTGTTTTCTCCTCCAGAACTCCTGGGGCTGTTGTATTAAATCTTAAATCGTCACAGCTGGATAAATGCCCGAGTGACTTTATGGGAGATGGTAAGCCTCTAGTAGGGAAACATTCTGAAGGTGTAGAGGTTGATATGCGAAAGCTTCAGGAGCGTTCAGAGCCGGCTGTGACATCAACTTGCACTTTACCACATTCTTTAGTCCTTTCTGTAAATTTACCCCTGCTACTGCTGCAAAAAAAATACAATATGACTTCGAAGGAAGAGTGGTGACAGGAGAAAGTGTTAGGTAAATAATATTACATATTTTATTGTAATCACAGCTTGGGTGACTTATGGAATATCAATATCCTTCACGCAACATTGATACTTGACCACAGGTGGAGAGCTAACATGATGTAGCATAGAATTACATTACGATCATGCCAGGTAACAAATAGAGACAGACTTATCGAACATGGTCTAGCATAAGAAAATCTGTGTGCATATATACATTACATTTAAGGGTGTCATGAAAATATGACACTGTTTATGAATGTCATGGGGTACTTCAAGTTTTGGCGTATATTCGTAAAATATTGTTCGAGCTGAGAGATTGGTTGTCATGATTCAGGTCATCCTTGTATAGAACCTCCGTTGCGCCGTCAATGTCACTAGCTTGTTTGTGCTTCTGACTTTCATGCCGACAGCGGTTGTTACTAATTGGAAACGGCTTTCTCCCTCGGTTTTGGTGGTTTTCATGCTTAGAGTATGCATGGTTGTGATGGTGGTGATGGTTTCGTCCCCCGCCATCCCCGTTCACCTCACTACGATGTGTCCCACGAAAACGGTAGGAGGCTCGGATCTGTTAGATAAGTAAAGTAGCCCACTTTAAGATACTAAGTCACTTTTTAAACAGCATTTTTTTTCCATAGCGGGTAGGAAATTTTAATAAGCGGTCTATTGAATTTAACCTTGCTACGGTCAAAATCTGACATTTCAGAGCAGGGGGAGTCAGAGCGACGATGACCTTGGCAAATATTCATGCATCTCAGCCGAGCTCGGAACTCCCTTTGGAATTTGTCCTGCAACAAAGGAAACACAAAATTTTGTTTATTGCTATTCCATATCATCTGCAGAAAGCACTCTGAAGTACATGGACTGAATGTCGTAAAGATTTTATGTTCCCTTGTATTGACAACATAATGGCGGTTCCTGGACTCATGAAGCGATTTTATTAGAGGCGTTGCCTGTGACAACAAGGCAAATTGAAAACGGAACGATGCATGCGCAACCATTGTTTGTCCTCCACTGGTATTCTCCCAACTTTTTGGCAGTTATATGTTTGTATTAGTGTAATGAAAAATCTAGAGTGTGACTGTGGTGCAGAATACGAAGCCACCTTAATTCAAAAGGTCGGTAACTTTTTTGTAATTATAGAAGGCTTGTAGTAATAGAAAACACTTTGAAATACACAGAGAAAGTTCCGAGTCTACCTACAAAAGGCCTCCTGAAGCTTTTCCAGCTCATCAAACCATATCGGGAAAGCTCTGTTCTCCCAAGTCTTTTAGTGGCAATACTCACGTACTCACTACCACCTTACCTACTTGAGTAACTTCTGTTCCCAACCACCGTTCCTACTAACAAATGGAGAAAGTCACGTGAGTTCTACAAGTAATTGTAGAACTTGGTGCAAAATTGATCTCAAGCACACTTGCCACCATCATTCACTTCACCTGATAAAGGCGGCATTTTCTCTAAGCCGCCTCTAGCAGAGAACAAGAATTTTGATACGGAAAGGTAGAACTTTTGGAACTATGCAAAGAATTCACACAGGTATTTTCTTGTTTAAGTGAAAGCTCATATGTGATAACTCCTGAATGCCATTTGCACAGGATTTTGCTCGCATCCGAATATGCGATGCTTTTTGGGGTTTTAATAGGACGCGGCGTATGTAAAGATTGTTTGAAAATAGATGCTAGAGACTCGTACATATGGGTTTACTTTAATCTGACATTTCTCATTTCCTATACGCGTAGAGTTTTCCTCTCAGCACTTGGAGCGTAGTCTGAAACCCACAAAACTAACCGGATCCCCTTGCACCCACTCCCATTTTTTACCATGGAACGAACTATATATAGGTATGCTACGGCATGAATTGATATCATTTAACACTGTCCTCCTTTCCCTTTCTTCCCCATCTCTCTTCCGGGAAGAATTCAGTGGTTAATGTAGATCAGGAATAATAATAATAATCTTGAGTAGACTATTTCCTTGCAGATTTTGAACTTGAAAATTAATACTTAGCTGACATAAGACAAGCTTGACATGACCACAAACCATAAACAAGTCAAAGCAAGCCGTCATTGCCCAGTCTCACGAGTGTACTGACACTTTGCGGTGGTGCAAGCATGACTTCTAAAAATTAGGGATGAGGAAGAGAGATCTCGTAATCCTCTCCATATCTTCCTATCAACTTTATTTCCTAAGATCCTTAGAGGACGGAGAGCATACTTTCATGATTTATCTTACCATTCGCAAACTCACAGAGAGCAAATAAATCATACACTACTCGGACAGATTTTCAAAGCGTAACGACTCACAGGATGTTCCATCTGTATGTCTGTTCACTTCTTTTCTTTGTGTCCAAAGATTTTGTGTATTTACGAGTAGACAGCCAAGTTGGCTGCAAATGCTCAATCCTTCCTGCTTTCCCCAGCTTTGTCCCATACATACACAAAAGGATGAGAGCACATAATGCCTCTCTTTTACTGTTATTTTACAATAACATGAAGCTGCCAGAAAGAGAGCAGCTGCTGCCACAAGATCACCAACCTGGTCACGTGAAATCCAATATGTTGTCTGGAAAGCATGTGTAAAGGGAAATCAAAGGGAGGTTAATGTATTACGACCCTATCTCTCAGGACTGCTTTTTACAAGCCCAGAGAGAAGAGGAAGCAGTGAAGGCAGAGCTTTTTTATAACCTTTTTTTTCTTGTAAGGAAATCTTGGTAATAAAGGACAAGAATGTAATCATTCACTCCCTGAAGATCCTGGCGAAATGTGGATGTGGATTCGTGAGAAAATTGTTGTCCTCTCAGTCTCCCGGGCGTGACTCCTCGCACGCTCCTGGGTGAAAGGTGAACTTGGAAGGTTCATGAGGCGAGACATGATGTTGCGATAGACGCGTGGAAAATCCTGTCTACATTTTCCACGCATACATAAGTTGGCTCATGTTTAGTGGAGCTTCGCACTACACGCCATTCCTTGATGTCTGTTGTGACAGGAGAAATTTATCAACACTTTCACGGTTGACACCCCATTCTGTGTCATTTCCAACAGGATGAAATTGGTTGACTCATCCTTCCACGAGAAGAAAACTACTAGCATATACATCCATCATCATTCCCATAGCCTTACTCCCCATTAAATCTCATTCACATTGGGAAATTAACGAAACTAATGCACGGTATCATTTATCTCTTTCTGTGCTAAGCTATCTTGCGTACACATACATGTGACTCTCGGTCGACAATTGGAAAGGTGGATGGATGTTTGAAGGAGGACTGATGACGACAAGGAGCATGACTACCGTAAGATGGATGATGTTCTTCCGAGATAACGGCATTTAAGTTTATTTGGTTATTAGTGAATAGATGTTGGGAGCCTTGCCGTAGTAATCCTCGGGAGCCATTAAACAGAGGACGGAAGGTCCCGTGCGGGATGGGTCCTGATAGTTTGTTCCATGTTTCATCCATCATGAGATATGGGTAGGATAAGACGAGCTTTACGATCTCTTATTTTATCCTCTTGTCAAACTCCTGAAGATTATATTGAAGACATGTCCACAATGGCTAGAAATTCCATTGGCGCGCTCAATATAGAGGCTCATCCCTTAAATGCATCCTCTTTACATGTGACATAAAATCAATTATTGGGAAAATTTAATGAAATTCTTCCCCTTCATGGTCGCTCAGCATCGACAGCAATTTTCCTCTGTTTCACTATAAAAAATACTGCACCATTCCTCCGTATCACTATCTCAGTTCGGTACCCATGTCCCTTCGAGTTTCATATTTTGTCTCCTGTTCCTTTGAGTCCACCACTGTAACGTCATGGAAGTTTGAACATAGCAATGTGTGCCGCAGTACAGGGAAATTGGTAGCTATGGCAAATTGAAAACGTTGATTCCATTACAATAGTATGCACACGTTCCATGTTATAGATGATGGCATTCATTTTGTTTCGGAGACGGCACATAAAACGTTCCACATCACTTGATCCTATTCCGAACGTTACACATGCCACTGTGAGTATTGCATAACGCTGGTTGGAACGAGCAGCAATCTGCCTCGATGACAGCGTAACACAACAGGATGCAGTATTGATCATTTCCATGTCAGAACAAGGAGTAGGCGTTGGTGTGATAGAGTTTGAGACACCTTAGCTGCTCCATTTACCAAATGTCTTCATTAGCTACCGAAAAAAAGATGCATTGAAGCCTTTTCCAATGGTTTCCGATTACAAATCATCAACCCTATTGAGAGCGAGACGGGAACCATTGGAAATTGAAGTGTATAGCTGTAGTGACAAGGCCGATAACTTTTTCATTACGTATTCTTTATCCTTTGTCAAGAGAGCTGTGCCGTTGCAAAGGTACACAATAGAAACGCAGAAACAAATTTCCTACTCTCAACTCAAGGATGGAAAATTTGATCAACTTTGAACAGGAAAACTAGTAAATGTTGCATTTAACTTGAAAATCACATGTTTGTGAGCCTATAGAGTTGGTTGTTGACTATACTCCCAGCGGCCAAAACATCGTGGAAAGGTGCAATTACACTCCTCTGTACCTATCTCGTTTGCGACCAAAAATTACTCCCAAACTGCTAACCTATAATTACTCTCGTTGTAATCGACGTAATTTCCTCAACAACAAATTCCCTTCACCCGTTTCTCTACGGTTGTACGGCTCATTTATAGAGCTACTAATAGATTTTCTACGATGTTTCTAGTATTCTTCGAGTACTAGAACAGCCCATTAGGCATGATGAAGTAAGACATGTAAGAAATAAAACCACAATTTAGGTTGTGACATATGGCATTACCTCCGAGGTTTCTGGCATGTGGCTCACCAGAGTCCCAATAGACTGCGATTGAATAAATAAACGACTTATCGTCCAAATAATGCACACGTACAAGTTTCCAACCGACAAAATAGCCCACAGTACTAAGTTGATTTACTACAATGGCCATCATAAACTTTTTAGTACACAAGTCATCAGGTAAAGCAGAAAGAACAGAGGAAGAAACTTTCTTTGGGGGAGCATCAAACAAAATTGTCAAGAATGAGAGAGAATCTAATCAAGGAAAGATGAAGAGAGAGTTGTCTCTCTGACAAGTGTATTTGAAAGTCAAAGTCCAAGTTATACAAAGAGAAAATTTGCTTTTGTTCTACAAAAGCTTTTAACTTACCAATGCCCCTGAATTATCCGAAAAAAATGATGCCCCGAATGGATTTTAACCTAGTGTTCTTCCACACTGGCTGGTATAGACCTTTGCAATTCAGCTCAAATTGAGCATTAAGTGGACTACTTGGTAAGAGCTCCCAGCCTATCGTTCCATGTGAAACGACCGCACTAAGTGAAAGAGATAAGAGGATCCAGTATGACTTAATGAGAGCGAGGGGATTTATCTTTGGAGATGGTCCGGCTGTACACGTGAATGTGAGAATTTGTGAGGGAAACGTGAGCACAATGGGATCACCGAAAGATCCAAATATAGTATTGCGTTCGTACCAAAATTGCACACACTTAGCTATTTATTTCCAAACGCCTTTTCCTTTCAAACTGCCTTCAATGAAGAGGGAAAAGGACACATCGATAACAACTTTCGATCATTGAATGGATAACAAAACTAGGGAGAAACCAAACGTTCAGTTCTCTCAATGAATTGAACCGGCAAACATTGATCTGCTCTCTGGTCAGTGTTGTGCATGCATTTCCAATAAAAAAGAAAATGCTCAGTGGAAGTTGTGAAAGGAGATCTATTACGCAACGTTGAATGGTGAGCAGTGAAAACTGCTATGACTCTCAGCATATCCGTTCCGACCTACTTCCTACTTTTACGTAGGCGGTACCACGACACGCTCCATCTATCTCTTGTTTCCTATATGCACCTTAAAAGGTTCTAAAAACGTATACTTCTCTAGTGCACATGTGAAGCATGGATCCGCGATGGTTCTACAGCATGGAAGAAATCGGTTTCTTCTACAATCGCAGGCAACTTTTGAGACCAGAGAATCGTCAGCTGAGTTCCGATCGACTGGCCCGTACTTGCATTGTGTGCACAAAGATACAATGATCCGTCACAATAATCGTTGAGGTTATTCGGCTGTTAGGTGGACGAGTGAAAGCTCACAGGCTTGGGATGATGCTCAATAATATGACGAGAGAAAGCCATAAGGGACGATCACAAGATGTGTATAACATGACCAGCAGGAGGACCATCCCCCAAGAAACTGATGCTGAGTTGAAATTTATGGTGAGCGGAAAGGAAAGTGCCACAGACAGCCCCGTAAATCAAGCCAACACGAGATGACCGTATTCCCGATAAGAGACCGCGAATAAGGGCCATTGATGAACGACCTGCCAACCTGCTTTCAGCCTTATTCCACCCTGTCTGCAAGGAAATGCAAGTTTATCCTCTCCTTCTCTCTCTCTAACTCTCTTCCAAGATAAATGAAGTGGCTGTGAAAGAAGGAAAGATTAAAAGTATACACTGAGAAATAATGTGTATTCATAGCTTACACTATTTTCTCTTCACTGTCATCGCTTGAAAAATAATTATGTGCCTTGTTTTTACAAGACATTCCTTTTTCCTTTGATGCTAATACAGTCTCTATGGTGTTGCACATGATATACACTTTGTTGTCCTGGGACTGAATTGGAGCAACTTACAAGCATTAGCTGTACGCACGCATTCATGTGAACTGGGAGAATATTTGTGAACATGTTGCTTGTCAGACTTTGCTATCTCTGACAAGTCATTCCAGGAACTGGCTGATTGCGAACACTTTGCTCCTTGAGCTATTAAGCTCTTTGTTTCCTCTCTTAGATTTTCTTCTAAAAAGTTCACACGGTTAGAAGCCGTTTGAAGTTTAATTTTCGTCCTCCCAAAAGCATAAAGTAAAGTAACCAAAAGGTTCAGGTGGAGTGATTCACACAATTTAAATCTTCGCCCATTTTTTGCAAGTTTGCCTAATTTGCACATTTCGCACCAACTGCAGCTGAATGGAGGATATCATTAGTGGCAGAGTGACTTATGTATATTTCTTTTACCATATGCACATACTGACAGTAGCTGGGCTACCAGGTAGCCAAAAAACGTGGTACTCCTCAAGGATACTATTAACTCTCCTATACGGAAGGGCTAAGTAACTCCGGCGATATCAGAGGAGAAGGGAAATCATGTAATCTTGCTTCCTTTCTCGTTCCTTTTGGCACTGAGCCAGCAGAGGAGGGGAAAACTATCACATATATCACAATAAATCTTTTTTGTCTCCTGTGAAACTTTGAGCATATGCAGACGTCTGAATGAGAGGAACTTCATGAACATGCTATCATTCCAGCCCTTCTACTTGCTCGTTTCTCCTATCTGAAACACAAAATTGCTTTCAAACGACTCCAATTTTTTTCAGGCTGCCACTAGCACATGATCCTGAAAAAATATCAACAAATTGCATGCATTTGGAGCATTATGCTTGCACTACATTCAATGGCCATGTACTTCAACTTTCGCGAATTTTCTTTGACTTTCCTTCATATTTCACCGATGCTTATTAATGCTGTAAACTTTGGTGAGAGACTAACTATGCGTATTATTGGATGGGAATAAGCTTTGTATGAGTTTGCATAAAAGCAAAGTACTCACATTAGTTACGCGTCTATGCTGATGCATCATTCAGCTGTCAATAAAAATTTTACGTGGATTTTTGAGAGAACTGCGGAGAGATCACTTCATTCTTCATCCTCCTTTACTCAAATCCTTCAAGAATTCCTTTTCCTTTGAAGCTCCAACGTTTGTATCCTTTTGAGCTAGCATAAATTTTTATCTCGATACACATGAAGTTTCAAGTATGAAGTATGAAGTAAGCGTTTCAATGAAGTAAGCGTTTCAAGTATGAAGTAAGCGTGAATTTCACGTGAATGTAAGCCTTTCTTACACGGTCATCAATCTAAATTCTCGCGCTTGTGTAACCTTTTTAATAATGCAGAGAGAAGACGAACTCAATCTAGTTCTGGGAATTTAAGGACCACTATAGGCGGAAAATGTTCTCAGAACCTTGGGGCTTTATTAGTGCCAATGATGAAGGACATACTTTAATCAAACACACTGAAAGTGTGTGCCCTTTAATAAAAAATTGAACTGTCGACAAATTGGGCACTGTACAAGTAGAAGAAATGAGCTGATTTGACTAAAATAAGTTGCCTCTAAGATGAAGTTCGTTAGAAATTTGTTAGTAAAGAAGAAATAATCTGGGCTCATTCCTGCCTGAGAAATCCCCCGACGAGGAGTACACGCATGAACGGAATATTCAATCTTAGTTCTTCCGTGTTAGTCAGGCTAGCTCAGCACATTCTGATTGAACTAACAAAGGCAGAAGTAGTGAGGGCATTTATACCTTCTTCGGATCATTAGAACTGGCAAGTTTCATGACATTCGACCTTAGGAAGAAAAAAGGATAGTGGGGACCTTGTGACATGTTAGATAAGTGTTTCTCGTATCTGATACTCAAGGAAATTATTCTTAATTACACGAAAGACTGAGCATGAATTCTTCGACATTGCCATGTAACTCCAAAGTTGGCTCCAATTCTCCACAGCCTATTCACAGCTAGCTGCTCAATATGTGTAAAAACAATTATAACTTTGTATGTGGGGATGCCCGTCTGCTGGCTCATACGAAGCGGATTTTCTTTAGCTTGCTTTTACCACGAGCCCCATCTCAGTCCTGTTTCTTCAGCTCTGAAGCCAGAAAATTCAGCGGCTAGTATTTCGTACAAAGTCATACGGAAATAGTGAGCTAGATGCATGAGCGCTTTTTTGTGGTACGGCTAGTGATGATTTACATGAAGATTAAAGCGCATCTGAAATGATAACTTGAATTTTTGCCAAGTACCCTCCTAGAAAGTGTTTCCCTCTTGGGAAAAAGTGGAGAGCTTGATAGATTAAACTTTCAGATAGTGGAAATAAGGTAAAGTACTCTTGTGAGAACCCTGGAAAGACGAATCATTACATTTGGGCAAACGTGAAACAATGATTTCAATTACAACCTAGCCCTAACATTCCCAACCCAGTTACTGTATTCATCATTGTAAACCTAAAGGAGCTAATGGAAAACTTCTACATCAGTCACAAACTCTGATGTTCCGCTACAACGGCCAACTGTACATACTCAAAATGGAGGTCCTCATCGTGAAGAATACATTAGAAAAGTTGGTTCTCTAGACTTTCCCACTGCTAAACGCCGAGAACTTGTCTCATCCTGTTACTACCGTAGTGCCATTGTTCAGTTCTCATAGTTTTTCTCGCTCATGTGATGGCTAGGTAAGCTTTTCCTGTCATTACCCATAGTTCTCAATGGGAGTTATCTAAACAGCTGTCTTCCCCAAAGTTACCTGCTAATTAATTGAATTCAATCACTCATCTCTCTTTTAGGGTCACGACAACACAGAGCTCTAAGAGCCTACTCGATCAATTTTACTCCCACTGGGAAAACGGATTCCTTTTGGCATCTGCACTTGAGCAATTTTCAACAAGTCAACCAGAAGCAAGGCCTAACACATATTAAGTACATGATTCCATATTGAAATATGACGCGAACCTCAAGTTCAGTATTGCTACCTTTCTTTAGTTGACCAAGTTTTCAGAGGTATACTGCAGTTTTTTCAATTTACTTAATTCGTTCAGCCTTATTACGACAACCAAAAGGATTTACTGGATCCAACGCGAACTTTCTATTTCTCTGAAAATATTTAATGCAGATTCACAGACATGTGGAGTATATGATATTTTCTGGCTGTACATGCATGTGCTACCACCACTGCACGTGAATTTATTCGTCTCGTGTCACTTATCATGAGTAATCCCGGAATGGCACACTTATTACATTACGACAAGCAAAACATTTACTTTGAAAAATGATCATAGGCAGTACTTACATTGTATATGGCGTAGATGAAGGGATTGCAACAAGAGTTGGACATTGCCGTCTGAAACCATTATTAAGCCATATTAGCTGCATTCTAGGATGAGCAACAACATTCGTGACTACTGCATGTTAAATGTGCATAACGATGATCTGTCATGCCCACTTTGATAATTATGATGATAACATCGAAGGGTGGATGTAATTAACATAGCACTTACCAAATGCATCCCAAACCACACCATGTTGATGTATTGGAAACTGTAAGTAATGAAAAACGCACACGCAATTAGGTCATAATGCTCAGTGTAGCAAAATTTCTCATGGTAAGGAGTCCTACCATGAAGCACTTTCCCTTTGAATATCTGTCCACACATTGAACATCTTAACGCTTTACACCTAAAACCATTCCTCGAAACTTCATCCAAGTATACGTATAAAGTATTTCCCCACTATATAAACATGATACCATTACTCTCAGATTGTTGTAAATTTATTAATGCTTCCTCCCTTTGTGCATGTTCTTATTTCCTCTGTGGAAATTTTTTATGCTCATTCTCTCGTCCATGCTGAAAATGAGCCTTTTTTATTTTGAGTGGAAAAGTACGTGTGTGTTTGGTAAAATCGGGTCTCGTGATAACCACCTGACCTTTTCTTAAAAGAATCCTCCCGATCTTGATAGTCTTCTGTAAAAGACAGTGGCTGAATAAGTTGGATGCGCGCTTGCTGGTTTCACAGTAACCGTGTAGGACAGTTTTGGCTGTTTTTGTAAATAATTAGTGAGTTTTAAGGTTTAAAATGTTGATGTTTTCGTTTTCATTCATCTTAACTGAAGCATAGCTAAATAAATGCTTGTGTGATAGCCTGATTGCGGCAGCGGCTTGATAGAGTCACACAACTGTTATTTCGTGGTTACATATCGAGCTTAATGCATGTGTGTACAATAGGAATTCAGTGGTTCATTACCTCAGCTTGGGTAGTGGCTGGATGTAGTAGAAGAGAAATTTCGATGAACTCACTGATGTGTTGGTTCGAGTAAATTAGAAAACAGGAAATAGAATAGAACGAGAAATTTGTCGAGCTTGCATCACATGTACCATCCCTACATATGTAATGATATTCCACATAGTTTCGGCTTGGTTTTAGAAAGAAAGCGATTTCCTGGTATATTCTATTGCTCTATAGACAGTGAGCCGCCTCTTCTGGTTATGCGAATTTACTTCAGATGCAAAGCTATTCTCAGTGGTATTTTCTTCCCTCGTGCTACGCGAGTTTTAACGCAGCATAGAATATGACTGAAAGTTTTCCTTTTTACCTCACACGCATGGGACGCATGGGAAGCTCGTGGAAGAAAGTGGAGAAAATCCCTCTTCATCTTACGAGCCGGATTATGCAACTTTCCATGAGTTTAATGGTCATTTTGGCAATGCCCTCACTGTCCTTCAGTAACGTTAAGCCGAGGGCAGTATTAATGTATAATGCAAATCCATCATAGATGATTGCGATTTTCAGACACCGTGAAAATACTCTTTCAGCCAAATATGCGAATTGACAAAGTGGCCTTGCTTTTGTCCTTCCTCATTCTATAGCAGATTTGAATAAAGCATGCGTCACACCATTTCTGCTCTTCAGCATCGACAATAATAATATAAAGTTTGCTCCTTTTTCATAAACTTAAGAGCAGTTATTACAATTTTCGAGTTGGTCACAAGAGAAGTCATTCAGGAGGGATTTTTTTTAGTGATATTACTTTCACGAGTGGGTAAAGTTCTTTGCGTCTTTTGTACTTTCGGTTATGGACAGCCTTTGATAATCGCACGTTACGTCAAGTGCTCCTAGGTACTATAACCGCACTGCTTGAAAGAACTTAGGCAAATGGTGTATCTCAATGGCGTCACCAGGAATTTACTTTTTAATGTTATTAATAATAGTAATAATGGTTGCTCGAAAAAGATTCTTATGAACATTGAAATGAAAATTCCTGGTGACGGGTCTGTGCTACAATATTTGCGCAAGTTCTTTCTTCTCAGTAACCGACAGATTAAATTTCCGTCTCTCCGGGACGGATGAGGTAATATATTTAGACGCATGCATGGTCTGTTCGTTTAAAGACATTACAAAATTCCTACAAAATCCTACAATATTTCTAATAAAACTAAACTACTTGTATACAAATTAAATTAAATGCATATATGCTGCTCGTTCCTCAAGTCTTGGGTAGGCAAACGGTTTTGACAACTCCTTGTTGTTATGTGCACGACCACACTCGCACAGTTTTGACCAATTTCCACTTCTCCTTTCATGACAGCCTGTCATATGCCGTGCATATTGCTTTGAAGGAGAAAAAGGCGAAATGGATGTGACACATTGTGAAAAGACGGTGGAAGCTGAAACGGCTGACAATTTGGGCTACACCTTCTAAAACCAAACCCAAGTTTTGCTTTCTTCCATGCACTCCATTTCCTTTGGACAGTTGCAAATTGACTTTCCTTCACAGTTGATTGCATTGCTGTTATGAGAACAGACTCTCTACATGCTCCCTTATAATGTGTTTACGCAATGGGGAGAGCCGTGGGCAGCACAGCGTGAATTCATTGTACCCACAGCTTGATGTTGACAGAGGAAAGGCTTTTTTTGTCAGCTTTTAAGAAAGGGGTGCGATAAGAATGATTAAGCAACTTACTTATTGATAGCAGTGATGATACCAGAGAGGAAATTGTACGTTTGAAGTGGAAGCCAGCAGACGGCAAAGAGTAGGACGACGACGGCCAGCATTTTGATCACCTGAAAAAAATACAATGCAAGTATTGTGAAATTTAGAAAATAATAATCTGATTAGTTATTACACTCATCGGAATTAATCACAAGCTTACAGTCTACTGAAGAACCTGCATCCTACCCAATGATAATAGTGATGAATCAAGTTGGACTGCTATGCATGTGAATGAGCTATTTCAATAAGCCATTTTGCAATCGTGCTACCACACTTTAAGCCCTGCTGGCCATGCAAAATAGAGACTGGAGTGTGACGTAGGAAGAAGCAACTTCATTATCATAAAGGAACCTCCGGCATTCTCTTGCTTGGAGAAAAAATAAACACGGCACGACAGACTCATTCCATTACGATCGCATCATTTCATATTCATGACTCCCATGAACATTTCCAGGCAGTTGCGCACGTGATGATATTTTTGAACAGTTCTGTAGGAATTTAATCTTCCCTTAATGGCTGGCCGTCACACTGGAACACATCTATACAATCCCAGTCAACCACTGTCCTCCGGTTGTGGCTCAGACGAATAAGCATAATTAACTGTCGCCTTCAGATGAGGAGAAAAAAATCGGCCCCCATTTGTATACAAATTGCAACATCCCTTCTACCGATGAGTCAATGAGGGTGAAGCACTACACTATTATTTCAAGTAGACGACGCATGTGTCCCTTTCTATTTTAGCGGTCCTCACCGGGCGTGGGAGTAAAGGATCAAATGATTCTGTGGAAAACAAAGCCCACGTCATGGTAAGTGGTGGTGAATGTGGGAACAATCCTACTGTAACAGATCGGCCTCTTTCATCGTTTCCCCGTAATAGCTAAGAACTATCTTTGATTAGATTGGACCGCATTAAAAGGCCGCAAGGCCTAGAATTCCTCTGCTGAATTGACGGAAAGGCCTTCCTTTATTAGTCCCATTAAAATCTGGTGGTGCTGGTTGAACAAGAAAGATTAGAGTGGATGGATTTAGAAAGAAATGTCCAGAAAAGCATCTTGTTTGAAATCATACGCACGTTTTGGGATACGCAAACAGATGCAGTTGCTTTTCCCCAGTTCGTCAGAACTGTGTAAGAGTAGCCGTCAATCCACCTACTTGTTTTTATATGAAAATATCTCTGCGTGCCTTAATTAGAGAGACTATCGCAACGATCGCCAGAGTACCACCAAGGGATATACCCCTTGAATAAAATTGGATAATATTAGGGAACTGCTGGATGATGAGTACCAAAGTATTCTAAGTGATCTTATTGGCACCAGTTTTTAGCAGACATAGTTGTCTTTGGGCTGTCCAATCACTCTCAGTCAGATTAAAAGCCTGTTGCAATGAATACCTAAGTTGTATAGCTATGCGTAAACTTAGAGATGTAGACAGAGGCATCGTAAATAGACGATGAAAACTTGCCGCATCTTTTTCTAGCGTCGTTGCCACAACCCAAAAAGTGCTCTTAGCACTATCTTCGTGCACCAAGATAAATAGGGTTGCACATAAATGTATACACCTCTATTATTCATTCCCGGTTTGCTCGTGGGAAAAACGAGAATACGAAGCCTTAAAAACGTCGACTGGAAGAAGAATTTGATTGCCTTAAACTTAAGAGCTGCCAAAGTCCAAATTTTTGGACTTCAACAGATATAAAGACGGGTAGGTGTTGAATTTAGTAAAAAAATTGCTTGATGATAACATTTTCATGTTTTCCCAAGCTGTCTTCATACGCATTCTCAATAATAAATTCTTTAGGTCAATGTTTGTAATTTAGGTCAATGTTTCTAATAATTGAAATGACAGCGGGACTCAAAGGAAACTACAATTGGCAATTAATTGAGGTAAACTTGATTTGTTAGCTTAGTAGCCACTTAAGAGCATGTGATGCCCTGTGCACGGTTGAAGGCTCAGAACAAAAGCTAAATGTAAACAAGGCCACATGGCTTCGTAATACCTCAGTTAATCTCTATAGTTTACCTCTAGATTAATAAGAGATTGTGTTGGGTCGGGTGATGCTAATCTAATTAGCCGGAAAAGTGGGACAGCTAGTGGGAAATTGCTTACCATCTCATGAGCTCCCTCGAAAAACTTTTGTTTTTCATTTGCAATACAGCTTGTTCATCAGCAACCTAATACAGTATTCTATGATTATGTGTATGAGGGCATTATAACGCTCATGTCTCTCTACTTTTCTCAAGTTTAAACATGTACACCGCCGTAAAGGTATGTCTCTGCAACTATACTGATTTGAAGGCGAATATTACAGGAAGTACGGCATAGGTTTCAGAGGGCTAACAATTTGAGCCAATTTTCCCATCCGTATCCCAAAGGGAAAAAGGACCAGAAACAAGCGATACGAGTATGATCAGGACGCCTATGTGGCTTCCTCAACCCCATCGAGTAATATGTCAGGGGATTTAGCGACGAAATTTATTCACACGGCTCAACCACTGAGCTCTGTAATTCTTCCACTTAATGGACTCGATTTGCGCTTGAAATAGTCTTTTCCCTCAATAATTTTCCTAGCTCTGCTAACCCCTGACATAATAAAATTCATTCTCCTTTGATGTGAATAAGTCTGGATCTCATATTGACAACTATTATCGCACTCGATAAACTGTGTAGCCACAATTAATGAATTCCTACAGCATTGGACACCTCTCTGTCCCACAGCCGCCTACCGACGAACTTCGAAACGCATATCCGGTGGGTCTCTGCCAAATATTCAGTTTTCTTTCGATTTTCACTATTCTGATGTGTAATATTGTCAAACCAAAACAAACTTTTCGGAGCAGGTATCCAAAGTTGGCCTTCCGTATTAATGCCCAACTTTAGACCATTGAAAGAGGTACAAATTAAGGAGTGCAGAATTACACAACTATAGTCAATCTATACGGATAAACCAGCCATCTTATAGAAGGAATTATGCTCGATGTTTATTGAAGTGTACAGTAAGCTATTTTTCATGACTAAATCAGTGGAAGTTTGGAACCATATACTAAACAAATTGAACAGAAAACTCTGTGCTTGACTGTGAGAGCAGTCAGCTAGGGAAAAAAATAGTTGTCGAACGCAGAAAGGTGGTCAAAAGCTTACGGGCTGAAGGCCATATAATAATACTCATCGCGGAGGAATTTAGAATGCTTGTCTGTCATCTGAGGGATGAGTACAAGATCAATCAGGAATTTTGTTTGCTGTGTTGATGTGGTTCTACACTTATAGTAGTGAGTGCTAGCACAAATGTGCCTACGAGATTTAATCAAATGATCAATTCATCTTTTTCACTTTTTCCGAATTGAAGTAGGCACAGCCGGTCTTGGGAAAACGGACGGCACAGAATATTCAACATACCACCACTGCAACTGCGCCTACTTTCTCAGTGAATTTTCTGATCGGGGATGACAATGGAAAATTTTATTTCATGGCTAACCCTAATGGCTTGTCATTCCAGATGCTAACGATACAATAAACTGACGTGAGTTGATAGTAGAACAGTCTTAGCCCAAACAAATGGCCGTTGAATGCCAACTTTGTAGTCATCGGCTCTCGCTTTTAATCAAAAGACCATGCAGTTTGCTTTAGCTAACTCACTATGAATGATGTGTAGCTTCGATGATCCTTCTCTTTCTTCATTATGAACCACTTTGGAACGTGTCCCACTATCTGCTCACTGAACTTAGAAGGCTCTCATGTGCAGCCGTTCAAAAAAAATAGGCTGCTGCTCATTTCAGTCTGCGAGGACGACATCTCACTAATGAAGAAGAGAGTTGAGGAGTGGATGGAGCTAGAAAAATCTTTTAGTTTATTTCCATAGTTCCATCCATTTGGCACCTAACTTGCACAACCGCTAACTTCAACCTTGTCGCACAAGGGTGTCGGATCTGTCTCAGAGCTCTCGACCAAAAAGCACTGCAGATGTGGGTCTTCACAAAAGGCACTAATGCTCCAAAGATTCCCGAGAAAAATAATGAGAAGACAATTCTTCAAGACAAGTCCTCTCTGCCTCTTCCATAGTTTGAAACTCCCAATTCTACATAGTACTTTAATTGGTTGCATATGCATTAAGTGCGTTTGTAAAATGAAGATTAATCAGTGAGGCAGGATGATCCAAAACCTTCATCATTACTGCTTATAGCTTTCATTGTAGCAAGGTTTCCTTAATGGCCCTGAGAGGTCGAATAAATTCTTGACTTGGCAAAGCTGGACATTTCAGCTGATGAATCAAAGAGATCTAATGGTGGGTAATAGGGAGCATGTCAGTTTTTTCAATGTAACAACTTTAACGCATGAAATCCGGTCACGTCCGATCTGAAGCTTCTCTGTCCATGTTGCTCACTGAGGTGGAACTAGGAAGACCCGAATAGCGGAAGTGGTCATAATTTCCGAGATAATATATAGCTTGTGATTCCTCTGACACAATTTTATGTGTTTTCATAGTCATCTACGGGGTGCCGATAAATTGCAGAGGATGCATCTGAATAGAATGACCTTGAAAAAATGACGTGTATGAGCCTATATCGGAGTGATATAGGATTCCTTTCTGGACGCAGTGTAACTGGGAGACGAGGAGATGTGTTGCTCAGCGGAAAATATTACTCTAACGCACAATAAGAGGCATCCTCTTCCGAGCATGATGCCAAAAGCCATAAAGTAACGTTCCCCCGGGGCTCCCTGGTCTTACACTTAAAAACTCTTGTTCATCTAATCCAAAATCTCTTTGGCGGTAGAAATTACTGTATTCGAAATCCTGGGAACTAGTAGGCCTTTATAAACAGAAAGAAAGGAGCTTTGCATGTGAGACTACTGTGAGGCTCTGTCGGAGTGACGGGCTTTAATGAGAATTAAAATGTTCAGACATCCTTGAGGATAGCATCTTTGTCAAGTCTCATCTGTGTTGTTCCCCCCATCACTGCCTCGCTACTTAGCGCACTCCCCTACATTTAATCTCCATGGAAATCCTGTTACTTAACAGTCCAGAGAAAACGGCACAAATTTACATTTTCTCTTCCCCATTACAGTCGTTTCTAGTCGTACTTTTATAATTTTTACTATAGCTCCAATTAGGCTATGAAGCAAATCCGCCTGTCCTGACCTCGAGTGTGGTTCAAAGCCGAAATACACACTTGCAACATCCAGCCTGATTTGAAAATGTCAGGATTTAGAAAGTCAACACTTTGAATTTTTACCAGAGAGAGTGGAAATGATATTAGTTCACACTTAGACGAGGGACGTACAATTTAAAAACACAAATATGACCTGCCTGAATTGATTTCACGTCTCTGTTCACGGGTCGTGTGAGCATTAAATAATGTAGGGAGTGACAACTTTCCGAGGCACAATGGGACCAACTTCTTAACTCAATCGAGACTCGATTGAGTTGAGACGTTAAGTATTCTGAAAAGATAAAGTAGCTCTTTTTCTGGTCGAAGGACTGGAGATCGGTGAGTAGCTGTGGTTATCATGAGCTATTACTTGAGAGCTAGAATGTTCAGCTGGTTCCAAGGACCAAAGACCGCTCTTAAGGTTGTGAACAGAGACTATAGGAGATATCCTTTGATAAAGGCGTACAAAAGACAATAAATAATAAGAAGATTACAGGACAAACGAGCGGAAAATGTAGAGGAGCAAGTGCTTTTCTCTCTGTACAACAGCATCCCACATGTTGATATTTGGTTCACTTCGTCTCCAGCCAGCCCTTTGTATTCCACACATGTACGAACACCGTAAGAGATCTCTTTCGATTAGGAGAATAAGGATGGACATAAACATCTATTGCAATCATCCATCAGGTTTAAGTATCAAAATCACGGCATCCTCCACCTCTTCGTTTCGCGTCTTCCTGTCTAAAGTAACGTCTAGGCTCTATTCTTGGACTGCTATTTGATTTCAAGCGCACACGCCAACCGCATCTCAAGTAGTCCGGCAATATCGACGAGAAAGCTTAAGCCTGTGACTGCGACAGTATACTTGATTTATTTACTTCTTTCTCTCGTCGTGAAAGGTAGTAACAGCAACTTGGACACACGCCTTCCATCTTACTGCCGTCACAATGACGGGAATACTCTCAAAAAGCGAAGCCAAGTATTTCACTTTCTCCGCCATTCCTCCAATATAACTGATTGTAACGTCAGTCATCATAATCTTCACTTCAATGTAGATGCTGCTGCCGAGTTAATAAGTTATGTTTAGGTTATGGTCGTCATGTGATACAGACACGTGTGGCCTTGTGGTTTTTTATTTCAAAAACCTTCAGCAAACATACTCAAGGAGCTAGGAAAGACCATCTCACGACGACGACTCTTGACGTAACGATGAAGATTAGAAATTCTATGACATCTAATAACCCAACTCCTTCCCCTTATTTGTAACTAAGCATTAAGAAGAATTACTGGTGCCATTAATTAGAGAGACGAAGATGAAAATCAGTGACATGTTTATAAAAGAGACCATTTGGTCGAGATTGAAGAATCCTCTTACCTTCTTTTTGTTCCTCAGAATTGCAGCGTCCCTCGAGTCCTCTGCAATGAAACAAAATGACACAGTACTTACTGCCTGAACAAATTTTTCCCCATAGGAGGACGCACAAGTAGCCAGACTTGCCTGGATCTGAGCTTAAGTCCTCTAAGTCCTAAATTAGTATGTGTTCTTATACGACCACAATGGGAAGACCATTCAATTTCTGATTACAACAAGATTAAAAAATAAATCGCTCACCTGCATTTCCTGGAGCTGTCGCACCCCACAGGGCTCCTGCCATACGGGCATAGGCTGCCGTGATGATGATAAGGGGAAAGAAGTACTGAAGTATAACTAGAGCAAATAAATACCATTTGCGAAAGGAGTCGGATAGACCATAGTGTTGGCAAAACGGCTTCCCATTCTGATAGCCTTCAGCCTCCTTGTAAACCACCCTGGGGAAAAGGAATACAAAGAAATCCATGAGGAATCTACTTTTCTCAACTAACAACAATCCGTTTTTGTTTATGTGCGTAGCATGTGGAGAGAATTAGGCATGCGCTACTGCAATATTACTCCAACCTGTCACCAGGCACTTCTATATGCTGATAAGATTTACGACCACGTTTCCCGCACAACGTATCATTACATAGCCCACAAAGCCAAATGGATTCGCCTTCAAACTTAATTTCGCCCAACTTTCTCCCTGCTAAGTTTTACTCGTGTGAATGAAAGGAGGGTGAGGTGCAAGGAAGTTATGATTAATGAATCTGCTCATGCTTGTAGTCATTTTCTCAAAGACATTGATGAAAGCATGCTGTAAATATCAACAGAGTGCAAACCGCTACAGAATTACTTTCACTAGTTCTCTGTCTATCACTCTAATGCGATTCCAAAATGTGAGACAACAATATTACTGTCATAAAAAACTTCTCAAGGGCACCGTATGGTACAGCTGATAATAGCTCTCAAGGGTTAGGATGGTTTAAAATTGCCACTGCGTGTTTGCGACGGGCTAAGTACTCCACAGTAGTAAATTATAGCTTCATTAGCGTGTTCATTAATTCGACCCGAGGGCACATTATTGTGAAAGAAACTGCGTCTGGCAAGCAGCCCGACTGACTCCTTGCTGTTGCATGCTTGCGAGACTTGATAATTCTGAAACAGTTGCCTAATGCAGCATACAAAATTGCTATTGCTCTATTCTATTTGGACCGTTGGATATTATAAGATGTAATGGCATCCTTTCTTAAAAATCCACGAAGCCAACGCAACTTCTTTTTTTTCACCTTATTATCCGCGTAGATCAGGGCAAATTGAACAGACTCATAAGAGAATTGATGGATTGCTCAGTGAGACCCGAGACAATCAAGTGATAAGCGCATTGATATAGGACGGGTCTGTAATCGAATCCATATTAGTCACAGCGTCTCGGAAGATGCAATAATTTATCCCATGGTATAATCCTTAATAACTTATCTGCCCTCCATGATGAATGGCTTCTCCTGGCACAAAAGATACCAGAAGTGGATTTTTTGCAATGGGCCTACGAGTTCATGAAAGACTTTTGGTTACTGGCTTGTAATAAAGAAAGAGGCTAAGCAAATGACACTCCTGCTCATGTCGCATACACACTAACCCTGCCGGAATCTCTCTTTCTGTCTGTCGCATTCTTCCACGGGTAATGACGTTTCTTTGTTTGGCAAAGTTGTCTGAATCCCGTCTGATATTTGTTTACTCAGTTACAATGAGACGAAAGGCGGGGAAATTTTTTCGAGCCTGCAGAGGATCACCAGGTTATATGAGTTTCAGGAAACCAGGAGAATATCAAACTGGACGATGTCTCTCTCTCTCTCGGAAAGCACAAAGAAAATAAGGAACAATCGACATACAGACTTAGTGCCAGTGGTGAAAGGACATTAAATGAAACTGTGTTGATTTAAACCGAGTAGCACAGAGCAGAAGGAATGAAATGTAGAGGTCTAAATTTCTGACATGTGTACAACCTGTGTAGCTAAGTATTGTAACGTGCAACACAAATGAGATGAGAATCTTTTAACCTGTAATCCAGTTCAGTAGGAATGGCTATAATGAAGCCTACTAGCCAAATGGCGACTATGGCCAATGTCGCCTTGCGTTTCGAAGCTCGGGCGGATAGAGGATGTAGAACTGCAAATTAAAAAGTATTTTGTATTCGAATTTCAAATAGATTTAATCCCAAATAGTTTACCTGCTTTATACCGATCCAGTGCTATTGTTGCCAAGGTAAACACGCTGACATTGACACTAAGTACCTGCAGAGTTATTAGAGAAAAAGTTTATTTAAATCTGATCGGATCACAAGTATCATCTACAGGGGAATCTTTATCAGAACTTTTGTTATCGTGAAAGAATGTACATCTCTGTCTAGAACGGACAGGTCTTTTGCTGTTGACTTTTACGTCCCTTCCAGCAGTATGTTTGATCTTATTACAACACGCAGATTTTGAGAACACTGAGATGGGAAAATATTTCAAGGAATCCTAACGCCCCCTTGTACTTCCTTGATTTCGGTTGCCATTGAATTTAGTCATCATTATAATAAACGCCAGAGGAAATTCGACCGTGGTAGTGTTCTATGTCGGTTGAATACTACTGGGAGAAGGATTTGGAGAATACAAAACTTTTCTTTTCTGCATAATATGTCAACTACGGAGGGTTTTATTCAACCAAAGTATTAACTGTTCTCTAGTGGTACTGCATGGGATTTCTTTCAATTCTTCTGGAACTACTCATAGCCCCTCACTGGAGGGACTAACTTTGATATTTTACGCACAAACAATGGAAACTCCCACAAGAGGCTAGGCTCAGATAGAAACATAAAAGATGCTGAGCATTCAATCTCTGCTCCTTTGCAGTCCACATCATTATTTGCGGTGTCACATGAGAATCCTGCATTTCCGCCCTTTGCGTAGCTACTCATGAAATAGACTTCTTACGATAGGGATAATAGGGATAAACTTTATTTCACTACTAAACTTTGCTCTAGGCATACTCATAGATCATCGTCTTCACTGCACAAACGAAATAACAATGGGGGAGCTTGGCGTGTTATAAAATAGTGCGAAGTCTATAAGCCAAGCGTGAAATTTACAGGCTTTGTGCTCATCCCTGCAGAGGTCACTCAGGAAAGCATAATAAAAACCCTTATGCACAGCTAAGCTCCACCAAAGCAAACTACGCTGAGCTTAGAATAATTACTCATAATTTAGTCATTAAACTTTTTTTGCCAAGAAGAGAATACACATGTTTATACCGCTTCCAGATAATAACTCTGTGCGTTGACAATATATTTTCTGAACGGGCACCAGCTGTGCGGGGTGGTGAATTGGTGAAAGTGAAATAATTATTCGCATATTCAAACTTGGTTGTGAACCATAAAAAGCACGCGTCTCTTTCATTAAAGTGCGACTAAAGCACTTCCTGCCGTCTCGTTTCTTCTCTTCAACACTTACATGAATGTGCGGGAAGACGCTCGTTTATTCACAGCTTGTGGGATGATTGTAGAATAAATGAGAACCAGAGGGTCGTTTGAACTTTTTCGACGTAAAATCAGAAGAGAAGTATTTCTCCCACGAAACTTCAAGGCATATCAGGTGACGCAGATGCTTATGAGGACCTACTACGAATTGATTGATTCTATCGTTTTTCGAAAAATCACCGTTGCTTTTACGGAATTTGAATTGGCGCTTCATTCCTAAGAAAAAGTGAGATGTGAAAGCAGGTCATGGAGTAACGCACAAGTGAATAAAATCATCAATACAAAGAAAACTAACATGGTTAGCTGTAGAAAACATGCGTACGTCAGAGCAACATGAAATATTAAAGTTCAAGAAATCTTGCAGTCAAAAGGAGAGTACCTTAGAGAAGCGTGTGAGTTTCTAAATTTGCATTTAATCAGGCCATTTTAATGACAACAGTCTTCTGACTGCTAACATATCACAGGACTACAGGCAAACACTTTACTTTCTGCGCTTTCTTTTGCGAATTCGATCTGAAACTTCGCCTTGTAGCAGATTTGAGCGTGAGGCAGTAGTGCCTGAATGAAATTACTCTCCGGACTCAGTGTGTGTTACGTGAATTTAAGCCTGATAGATGAGACCTAAAGTAACTTTTGACAACCTAATCTGCTTTTTCGCTGTGGTGGTATAGCGATGAAGGAGGTAATTTGCATTTCAACTGTGTAGACGATACTTGCATCCGACCTGAAAAAGTGGGAGCAATAGGAGAAAACAAATGATAGTATCACATTTACCTGCACGAACGGACAGAAAGCACACATGAACTCTGGCAGGTTCCACTTCTGTAGTAAAGCAGCTTGGAATTGAAATGGTATGGCAAAGAGTCCTACAAAGTACCGTAAGAATTTCAGCATTACAATTTTCGAGTCAGACCGAAAAGTTAGAGTCGTGGTGTAGGTGTAGCTTACCAATTATGATATCCGCCAGGGCCAAGTTAGCGATAAACATATTCGTGACAGTTCGCATTCGTCGGGATACCTGTAGAGAAAGCAAGCATTAGGCGATTTGTGAGACACGGCGCATAAATATATACGTCATCGTATGTATATTTTTTTTTAAATAGTTTGCTTAGGAAGTTTTACGTTTACTAGCGTTGCTTTTGTGTTATATACGTTGATTTTCTAAAATTGTCTACTAGGTGGCACAAGCGATTACCGTAATGAGTCCTTAAGTCAAGAGGGATTCTAGTGCGGGATATGATTTGAGATAGACGATGGACATGCAAGTGCCCTCGAAATTTCATTGGTGAGGTCAAAATATTTTTTTGGGAAATACTGCTTCCCAATGACAGGGCAAAATGGATCTCCAATAGTATAAGCCTTATAGCTAAAAACTTCGTATTTACTCTATCACGACTGCTTTTGTGACCTGTTCAAATGTAAGCATCATCCACCCTATTGAGATATTTCCCAATGTTGAGCTTCAACCGTGAGCAATTTTTGTGCCTGCATGAAAAGAACTTTCCGGATGTAAGTAATAAAAGAAGTGCCAAGTATGACCATTATGCATGGAAGCACCAGATTTTGACTTTCGGCAGCCTTATAATCAGAGGGAAAATCCTGACAGTAAATATACCTTGAACAATTGAGAGTTCATAGAAATTCAACCTTGTAATGAACTTTCACCAACTTTTGTGTACTTCGTGTCACTTCAAAGTATAGGGACATGCATGGCGCATACCGAATACCAAGGATCCGCTCTTGTCTTCTTTAGAGACCACGCTAGCGATCCATTCATTTATACCACGACCCGTATATCTGCATGGTTAAGCATGGATTATGTAAATCGGAAGCTTTGACCAATAAAGGACCCAGTTTCTATGCTTAGTGTGAGCTACTATGCTAGCTACGGCAGTTGGAGAATAGCACTCACATTCTGAATATCCCTCAATAAAGGACGCTCTCATTCTTTGGAGGAAACTCCAATTTTTTTCCTAAATTATTTTCGTCCGCCTACATTTATCTCACAATCTTTCACACCCACAATGCAACGTTAATAATGTTTACACTCCGCACCGATTGTGTTCGTACCGTGACTGTCACATCACATTGGGAAGTTCTGGCACCTGTGGGAAACCAAGGCTGATGATCTCATGTTACTAATGCCAACCTGAGCATATAACAAGAGGATATTATGCTGGACGTGGGTTGGAATGCACTGCAAAAGGTCACCCTGAACTAGCCTGTTGCACCTGACGGATTCTCCTCCGTGCGCGAGCATGTTGTGGCACCCAATGTGCCCGATGCCATCTGGGTGGTTGTAGCGATTGATAAAAGCATTTGAAGAGTGAGACAGAAGTGCTGCATTAGGAATAAAGCAGCCAAGCGAACAAGTGGATTGCACTCTCCCTGTTTTTAAAGCCAAAATGTTTTCTGGAAAAAAACTAGGCTCATGGTGGCACCTGTGAAATATGTTGACATTGTAAGAATGTGCCTCTGACCTTCGAGAGTTTGTCAGGTGCCTGTACCATATTTCCCCAGCTTAACTCAATCACAACTTCAAGTTACTAAAATCATATCCCTCGATACTCATCTAGGCAAGTCAACTAAAACAATGGCAGCTCTTTCTTTCTATGTATTTAAATTGAGTCAATTGAATTAATGCTTGAGCATGAGAAAGAACTCACTTTACCTAAGTCCCACATTTGTTCTTTTACATTTTAAGAATTATGATTAGGTTGGAAAATGCAGCTATGGCGTGGTTTGCCACCGAGATCAGTCTACCATACGCACGCCGGCCTCCATCACTAATCTTTTACCATGGAAATCCGAGGGGGATTCTGTCAGCAGAATTAATTTCCTGCGTATATAAACAAATATCTCACCAGGGCTGGCATGTCGGCTGTCGCCGAGCTTGTTTTATCTCGGTCCACGACACACACTCAAAGACACAGCAAAGTTATATACATGCGTTTCGGGACGGGAGCTGTCAGGAGACCACGCGAAATGGAATATATTTGCAGTGCTGGGTATATCCACACGCCTCCGACCATCCTCATGAACTAATGCACTGTATATCATTACGGAATTTTTACGAGCATTCACAGTTATCACAATACACAAGAAGCATCATAAAATTCAAGGGCTCTATTAATCAGGATGAACTTGTTCCACATCTCCTGTTTGAAACCCTTTGCGAAGGTGGCCACGTTGAAAAATGGCACATGGCAGGAATCAAATAGTCCTCTTATAAGTTATACAACAAGGATAAGGATCCCGCTGACTCCCGCTGGCTGCAAACCACTGCGCACAACTTTATCCTCATACCACAAGGAATCGTATAGAACTTAGTAAGTGACTTAGTAAGAATGTATCAAATCACACATCTATTCGGCGGAGTTGGCAAGTGAAAGGTTGTACGATAACTGGAAAATTGATTGGGATGTTCTAATCTAATTAGATTTGCATCCGGCGTAGGAATTACATGCACTTGTTACTCTTCACATGCTTGGCAAACTTGGTCGCATGCTAGATTGAGCCTGTCTATCTTTAGTCGCCTCCAAATCCTGCAACTTCCGAAGTGTGACCGTGTGTGCTGCCTACCGAATACAGGCCTGCACTCATGCGGTAATCCTCACACCCATGGAGCTCGTTGTGAGAAATCCTTAGAAGCCGATTATTATCCCTACCAACAATTAGTACATTAACCGCTCTGACTTTCAAGTCTAAGGTAATCGCAAGTTTGTACATGTGAGGCGGAAGGCTTAGAGAAAGAACTTACGGAGACAACCCAGAGGACGAGGCCATTTCCTATGACGGCCAACAAGGAAATACTCCCGTAGAAGGTGGAGAGTACAATAACAATTCCGACAGGGATTTGGAACAGTTCTCCTCTCTCCTCGTATGCCATAGACGCATTAAAGTCCGTGTAGTTCGGGAAGTATGGGATGAGATCACGATCGATGGAATTGGAATCAGCGTCTTCAAAGTCCATCTTGCGCTTGGTCCTCTGTATAACTTACTAATCGTGAGTAAACTTGATTGATGCGGTGAAGTTAGATGCTCCCACTGAGCATTGGAACACACGTTTTGTGGGATACGATGCAGACTATGTTGGCATTGATAACTTTACATGAATATGCAATTAGCACATGCATGCAGGGGTGGATGCAGCAGGTAGGCAAATCGTTTGGACGGGGTTGAATAGTTGATATACTTGATGATAATCCTAATAATCTTGTAAATGGCGAGTTTGTAGTTTCAAGGTGATCAACATAATTCTTGAATAAGTGCGTCCATCAGTTTACATATATTATTAAAAAATTAGTTCATCAATTGTTTCACACGTACACTTTATAACTACACAACTCGTGTTTCGTGTATAATGTGCAAACCACAAATGGAATTTAGTTTAGTGTCTTCAAGTCCCTCATGGCTCCTCTATTGTGAAGATTCAATTTGAGTGTCACTCGGCAGCTGTCGCAAGTTTAAACTCTATTATTAATTTAATCCACCTTTGAGCTCGAAAGCAAACACAAACACAGAGAAAGCCCGCACTGAACATATGAGAACGTTTGCGAGTTAAACTATAATCTAAATTAATTATATCAAACTGAGACCTCAAAAAGTTCTGCTCATAATCTTCGTAATAGACCTCTGCATTGGCCAGCTTTGCAGCTTGATCGGGGCTGAATCTCACGAGAGCAGTCCACAGCAGGGCAGTGACTTAGCTTGTACAAGCTCCCATCATGTGGACTCGGCGGTGGCAGTTTACTTTGCACTTCTGAATAAACAAGTTCGCAGCCAGAGAATGAGGAGTATTTTCCGTAAATTTCATGATCTACATCGTAGTCGTATAGGTGTCCTGGAAACGAGGAAACTGTAACGCAAGGAGAGAGATGTTTTCCCTCTGCTATTCGCCCCAAAAGCCCAGAACGAAACTTTGTGGTAGAGCCTTTTGTGGTTCACAAATGAGTCCCAAATCCCAAAGTTGATGTTAAAGTAACAAAATCTCGACTTTGTCCAAAACGGCAAGTCCTCTTACAAAATTTCGCCACCAGCCACCATACTATGGTGATACTGTGCTTTCTTTGGTGAATCTTCCTGTCAATGCATACCTCCACTCATTTGAAAGTCCTCTCTCCGAAATAGCAAGTCTGTGGTGTTGAAAAATTGTATATTGACGTTTACAGCGAACTCACTTGCTGCCTCTGTGGATCTTCAAAAGTTGGCCACGTTGAAAAGCAGACTCATCGGCTAGTAATGTGAGAAGAATAGCCTTGTAAGGTCGTGAATTTACACACAACCATCACACATAAAATCACGAGACGAAAGGGCTGACATACTTTGAATTGTAATCGCACTCAGACACTCACTGGATGCTGATGCAGCCATTTAAGCGGAGGAAACGACGACTTGAGATTTTGAATGCATGTAATGGTGCTTCAGTTATCATTCCACTGCATGCACACCAATTGAAACTGGGATAACCTTGATTTTTCAATACCGTAAAGAGACCATCAAACTTGTCTCATGAATTCCAAAATTTATTCTTGCCTCGTCGCAAAAACTCGGACACAAATAGAGCAAAATTCTTGTCCTATTAGCAGTATACGCTTAGGCTGGGCTGCAGCTAACTTTCCCAAGTATACAGAAGAAAGCACAATCGTCCTTCCACAGTTTCTTCATGGACGCTGTTACAAGTTATAGGATCTAATAATAATTATGACAACGGTGGTGACAGATTTTCTTGTAAAGTAATAGCTGCTTTCACACTATAGTGAGCTCGAAAAAGAAAAAAGGGTTGGTGTAGCAGAAGCAGCCCAACTTATTTTCGGCTTCGTCATGGAGGGGGAACGTGTGAAGGAAGTGTGTTCACTGTGTGGTAAAATTCAGTACTGAGTGGCTGCGGGATGTGCCTGCCGTGCCAACTCTTCGGATCGACTGATTCTTTGACTGGGCCTAACATGAGCAAAAAGTCCCTCGCCTCCGCAGATTTTCATTGTCGAAGCTCCAGTGATGTGGCCTGTGGGGAATTTTCTAGCACGTACGAAAATCTACCATCGCTCTGCCCGCCAGTGCCTGGCCCTTGAAAATCCATCGCTAGAGCGGAGGCCCAGTGTTTGGAATGCTGGCAGACCGTTTTATCGATTACTTCGTAACTAATTTAAGCAAATAAGTACAGCTCAATCCGATGTATTTTCAGTTTAGCAAACTTAACAGCATTTTAAAATTTAAATAAAAATTTACTTATGACTGGGGATATTTTTCATTAGTGGGTGTCAAGAAGCTCAAATTCACATTAAAATTTAGCGATTCACCTCACGTTTGTCCGTGGTACGGCCAGTCTCGTGCCCGCGGGCCGGGCACGCACATCGGCATCCATTGCAGGCCACACATCTGGTCGAGGGCTATCACCAGCTTTCGTTTTACTGCCTCTTTGAACACACAGGGACTCAGTGTTACCATTCGAATGGGCTGCTTTTCCTCCTTTCCTCTCTTATCATCGCTGCAAGTGAGCCTACGCACACTATTATGCTTTCTGTTGCTTTAAGAGCAATGCGTGCTTACACTTGGTGTTTTTCACATATACGCACATCAATATTCATACTGCACTTCATATTTAAGGACTTATGAGCATGATAGATTTCTATTAATATCTACGCTACTTGAATTCTTGATATGGCTATTTTCCCTAAGAGTTGCCGCTGAATATCGACAGCCATCGCTTACGTTATCAGCGCCAGAACCCAAGTTATTTCTGGCGTCCAATTTTCATTTACGATGACGAGAGTGCTCTACTTGTCTAGATTATGTATTGATTAAATTATTAAGATGGCGTTAAGAGAAAGAGATGGTAAAGGGAGTAAAACTGTCAGTTTGAGTAACTTCATACAATAAAGTTATCAGAGTTGCGTGAGAGAGGAGCAATTCGAGCTTAATTACTACAGAGACTTAGTAATTCAGTCCAAGTCTGCATTTAGCCTTAAGATCTGACTCGTTTGGTACTTTGAATGCAAGTTAATTAGCTCCAAGATGACCCTGACAGTCGAAATGAACTCTGATAAACGTTCTCTTATCCCATTCCGCTTTTCTTTACTCAGAATGTACCCGTGATTGCTTCACTTGATCTAATCTGTACCAGTAATTCTGCGCAATTTTCCCTTCTCGTGCAAAGTCTAGTGGATGGAAACTGGACTTATTGCTCGTAGTAGTGGAAGAATTGCACATATCGGCAGCCGTTCTGCCGGTGCGATTGTAGTTTTCAATATCTGACATCATGTTACCATCGTGAAGGCAATGAAGCCTTCTGTGCATCCCACACTGACGGCATCCTTACGTAAGACTTTACTGCAAGGGTTCGCATGAAAATAATACCCTCCCGTGAATACATAAGAAAATATCCCTCCTATCGGGAGCAGGATAGTCGGCTGCTGCTGCTGCTATCCCTCCCCCTAGCGATTGTTGTTGCCCAAATCGTGGAAAGGGATACCTAAAGACCCTTTTCACTGCAGCGCGCAAGAGCTCGAAATGAGATTCACCGGAAGTGGACGTAGGCAATAGTCGTCGGTATGGTAAAAATAGATGTAAACTGCCTTCCATAAAACATGTATATGATAATCTAGAAGCTTTCATGCTACTGATTGCCTCTCACCTCAATATTTTGTATTCTTCCGACCCGACTACACGAGCCAATATCAGCCGAGGCGGGTGAAATTGTAAGCTCCCTTGCGGGTGCTGAAATTTCCTGTAAAGCATGCTGTTAATCAAATCTCTGGGGAGGCTGGTGGTGCAAGAATGTGAAGTTGTGAAGTTATCACGATCATGTTACATTCCATGGTACTCCAACTGCGAGAGAGAGAGAGGCCTACTCAAATTGGTACTATTTTCCGTTATCAAGACTTAATTGCAAGGGTAAAGGGCCCACTTAATTTTCATGTATCGTATAACATTGTTAATCCTCAAGCTGTGAGTTGCTAAGGATGTTTAAAGGCACAACATTGCGGTAATGATCTTTCATCTTGGTCAGTAGAACATATTGCTTAAACAGTTTCATTCATGCATGTAACGTTCGGGTTTATTGTGCTACTGTATTCACTCTTTTATGATTCTGATTTGCAGCTTACAGCGATATAAATAGGTACATGAACTGGCGACAGTGGATTTGGCGCCTGCCCAATCCAGGATGTGGCGGAAAACAACTGTAGAGTGGTGACAGAGATAAAGCTAATCTTGTATTTATCCGGCGGATACATCGAATTCAATCAGTTTATAACTCACCACAAGAAGTTATTGACATGTTACAGGAAATCGGTGGTTCTTACCTCCATCCGTGGTGCCTGTAACCATAAAAAAATGAAAAGCATGCTAAAAAAACCCTATGATGGTCGGAACTGATAAATTTGGACGGGCGATTCTAGATTTGCAGGAACTTCAGGACTCAAAATTCATCAGAAAATCCCAACTTCCCTCCCCTCCCGAATGTAAATTTGCTAGCACATTCATCGACCTAAACAGCAGCGGATGTACCTTTCACTCTTTGTACTTTAGTGCAAACCACACCCATAAACTCCTACTTTTCAGGCGGACAATCTAAACCTCTTCAATTTCACATGGTAATTTTCTACCCACAAACACCACATAAATTGGACTATATTTGCGGTATTGCCTGCACGTACGTCCAATACTTTTGTGTAGGTGGCTACCAAGCAAGTTATAAAACAAGTGACTATTGGTCAGAGCCCTATGTGCCTTTGTTTCCAGCTCAATAGTCTTAATTCAATTTCTCCTTTGTAAAGTGCCCCACTCGTTCTTTCTTTCCAAATGTAAAAAAATGCCTCCTTAACGCAGCTCACAGGGGACGTAGCAAGTGAATATCAAGCAAAGGAGTACAATAGTGTAATCTAAGCAAGTACAAAGTTCTATCTTTTGAATAAATAAGAAACTTGAGGACAACTTTGGTATTTGTCTTGAAAACAAATACGCGTGTGCGCTTGATTATTTCTGTTGTTGCTCCGAATGCATGAGCGATCGTACTGTTGACACAACTCTAGATTCTGACAAAACCTGCGACAATTACCTGTGATTAGTTCAAATTCTTATGGCCTTCCCCATTGATTAGGTAGAATTATTTGTGAAGTCATGAAGAATAGTCAACGATGTCAATTCGAATGGCTGACTTAAATCTTGACTGTACACGACTGCCCCAAAACAAACTGGCACAAGCTCCTGGAGTGCACAAGCGATAATAATAAGTCGATTGTATTCTTTCACATGCCTCTCCTCTTATGCTCGCAACTCCCTAATCGTATTCTAATCCCTTTCATAATCCAATAATAATTCGTCTCGTTGAAAAGATTCTCTCTCTGACATTTCTTTAAAGCAAAACTATCACTAGCTCCTGTCTTTTACATAACAAGAGAGCTGGATGTTTTGGCAGTTATTTGTTCTTCTACTGCCAAAATAATTCCAGTTTATAATTACCTCAAGCCTTTGTTTATGACGTCAAAAGAAGGGAAGAGAAGTTTCATCAGGCCTGATTGATCTTCATTTCTACAAAATCTTACATAGTTGAGTGTACTCCTGGTATCTTCAATACAGCTTTTCTATGTAATTTGCTTCATTACTACTGTGACATAGGAGATGATTCACTATAACCTTAGAAGGGTCAGTAGGATCCGATTATGGAACACACTCGCTTGGCAAGGGAGAGGTGGATTCCCGGATTCCTGATATGCGGGATTCCTGCCTTCGGGGTCTCGTGGATAATAGATGGAAGTATGATAACAATAAGCACCCTTGGTGATACGATGAAGCACAATAATAATTAATATAACTTTGGGGTTTATTACAGATTATATTCCAACTTGACAACACAAGTCACTTCCAGTTTGACGTTCATCCAGAGACTAGAGTGTTCCAGTCACTCTCGCATTCATCACCCCTTCCCAGGGCATACAAATAAGGTACAATTATAATAATATATATTATATTAACGAGTACTTATGCTAATGACATCCATTCTTATTATGACAGGAGTCCACGGAGTGATGTGACGACGTGAGGCGTCACACTACGATATGGTCTATTAGTCAATATGCGAGAGGTATTCCAACTCTTTTCGAATGAGGATTCGAGTGCTACAGGGGAGGCTCCGAAGGTTATTCACAATCCCATGCTGGAAATGAACAGAGTTCGAGCCAAGAAAGCATATTACGCTCGAACAAAATCAAAAGTTATATTACCTACATTGTGCATTCTGTATACCTGTTCGTGTGTGATCATGAATAATGTCTGATGGATGAAATGGAGCTTGACGGCGTCAATTTCTAAACCTTGTTCAATTACTGATGCTTCTCCGGAGGCAAACTGAGTTGTTTGCTTATTGAATTTTGATTCTGGAAAGTACTACAGTGGGAAGTTATCAAAGAAGGCCGTGGTGAACATGAGCATCTTCCTATGACGCTTTTGCATCAGTTGGTATGATGCTAGTGGGTAGTAGCATCACGTCACGTATTTCCGATTTCCACGTAAGAAACCATTTTAACCGGCGCTTTATGCAACAAGTTATTAGAAATGAGATGAACATTATGTAATTATAGAATTCTGTGTGCTCTCAAATTGTGTATGCATTGGATTGAATTGGATTACAAGACAGGAAATCTAGTTTCGTCGTCTTAGCAAGACGTACGATTGACTGGAAGTTTCAGGCGATAAGGAAATACAATCATGAAAGTTAATAAGTTTGTCCCAAGTTTCTGTAATGTTGGAATAAAATGATGAGCCTCATTTTGAGATTTGAGACTTTGGGTTAGTGTCTTTCAAGGAGACGGAGCCATGCATTCATGAACATTTATTGCTGTATTTGTAGGACTAAATCCTTTAGAACTGCTTACAAATATCGTCTCAATTTCTCACTATTACGACATCGTTTTCGTATGTAACATCTTTAATAGCTCAAAGACATCAAAAGCTAAATGTGTTGCTGTAATCATACAAAGACAGAGCAAAGATAACGTTTACTTCAAAGTCAACAGAAGTCTTCTGTCGCTGTACAGAATAATTGACCACCATTCACGCCAAAATTCTGCTTACGACACAATCCAGCACATTGCACACCCATGTAACCGTTATGTATAACTGTCCGAAACTCATAGCTAATAGACGCAACAAATACTTCTTTATTTATAACCAGCTACATATTGAATAACTATGTAGCTGAAATCATATTTTTTTCAGGATGCCCACAATCTTGGGTATAAATAAAGTTCTCATTTCCAGAAATATGGTCAATAACGGATCTAAAAAAGTCTTCTTTCATCAAAATATTATGAGTAACTAATGAACACTATTTGATCATAAGCATATTTAATGAGCGCTCTTTACATCACACATTCTTCGCAGAAAATCAGAAATAGACAATAATGCTGCGGACACCTTTGTGAGAACACTATAACAGTGGAAATTTAATTAAACTGGTCGAGGGAGGGGCCGAAATCAGGCAAGTTGCGGGAAGATCACGAACTCGGACATGTTCATGATAGTGCTGTTCTACGTGGCGTTAGTCGATTCTCACTGTCGTACAAAGTTACAACCCAGTGGACCCATTTTCAATCGTCTTTCAACATGTTTGCAAACTCTCTTTGCAGGAGAGAGTAGAGTACTATTCAGTTTCTTTTCACTATGCGGGGGCATTTGGTGGAGTGTAGCGTGGGAGATAAATCTGATTACATTCCTGAAGAAAGTTAAATTATGCAATGCGGTCTAGCTTAGCTCAAATGTCCTATTTGATTAGAGGCACACAGTGCTCTTTGTCGTTTACATTATTTATACGAAAAGCGACGGAAAATACCTTGGCAAACCATCATGCAAAATTAATTTGAGTATTCTGGTCTCATTCTAATTGAAGATTACTCGTTGTTTCACATTGACGAAAACAAGTATAATAGGATTACATGCACAATTTTATCGCGTCCCGTATAATCAGCAAGATAAGTGAATGCCGAGAGCCGCTCCGTTCCTTTCAAAGCACTGATTTATCACACACAATAACTCAATCAATTATACCTTCACACGGTTATTGTTACATGGAACTCACGATGTCACGACCTGGCAAATTCTACTTTTCCGACCCATTTACTCACCTGTCCAGCAGATGAAGAGAAAGCAAAAATTTTCCCATTCTAGCAAATATCAAGCCAAGACAGAACTATAGTACGTGAATGGAATACATCATCAGAGTAAAAGGCCATTGACTGATGGCAAGGGGTCGGTCTTCGTGCTACAAAAAGGCTAGAAATTTGAACTTCAGAAAGGACGCACAACTGCACAATATGCCGTCTTGTTTGAACGCGAATGGAGAGACGGGCCTACCATTTCCCATGGCTCTTGTTCACATACCTTGAACAGATTAAGAACAACGGGGTGAATAGCGTCACATGACCGAAATTGCGTGAAGCGAGTCGCATTCGCTTGTTCCGGACAATATAAAATACTTTCATCTGGCAGTAGTAGAAAAAATATTCACTGAGTGCCTAACTGGAATTTGCTCTGAATTGGCTTCTCGAAGAAAGGCCGCACGTGTTCAATTATATTCTCTTTTACTCCAATTAGTCCTTAGTTTCCACTTGACTATCAAATATTTGAATCGACAGGTGCGTAGTAGACAATGTGGAATGGGTAGATTCAAATTACATGAGCAGGTAGTGCTGAGTGTTGCGGCCTATGTACGATGCAAACAACCGGTCGTAATTCTCACAGTAGCACCACATGCTAAGCTTGCTACACAATACTCGTGAACATTGAATATAAATATTTAATATGATTGCTCAAGCTACAAAGCTGATGAATTATTAGGGTTTCCGTCCTTCGTGATGATGATTAGACTTGTTTTCACCAGCTCCTGTATTGAGATTGTGAAATCATTTGACATTGCAACCTTTCGTTGGATCCTCCAGTATTGAAAGGACTTTCGCTCATATCTATTAATAAATCTCTCTCGTTGGATCCTCTTAAAATTCGTTTTGCACATTATGCAGTTTGCATAAACAATAATGTTCATCTGTGAAAACGACGACGGCGAAGACCGAGTTGTTCTCAAACAGATTTGCGCTTTTGTGCCCATCTTGTTTTATAGCAAGTGCTTGTTTTTGTTGTTCTTTTGGACTGTTGCTTTTGATATTGACTCAGTCAGTGGAAAGGACGAAACTAGATTACTACAGACTACAGATTTCACGAAGATTTGGAACGTCACACGAAAGGCAAAACATCAAACTCCCCAGTGTCGGGTCCAAACATACAAAAGTGTTTCGAAACGCACAAAAGGCACGTAATCCCGTACACGCAGGAAAGCACACCTAGCGAAGCCAATGGACCAACGACCCGAAGGATTTCACGCAAGCAATTTTCTGGACTCACACGTTATACCATAGTATCAACAGAAGCATCTGAATGCAAGAACGTCATTTTGCGTCGGCCTGTTTTGACTTTCTTTTCAATGTCTAGAAAATAATTTTTATTATTCTTTCGCCCCAATGAATCTCATTTCCGCGAATGACTCGCCTAAGTTTTTTCACCTTCGGCTACATTAAAGATTTTACTGCTGAAAATATATTTAAAACAATGAACGACCTCAGCAGTCCCACCCTTGCTCAATGGAGTGGACATACGTGCTCTATTCCTTGGCAAGGGGAGTATTTGGGGGCATGGTGACACATTAATGTGAGGGTTTCCATGTGCTAAAGCAATGCTGGAATATCAGATTACTCTCATTATGCTAATAAACTTTATCTGACTGAGAGCATACATCATGGCAGAGGTTAAATTAGGCCAATAAGGCTCAGCTACACTATGCCTGTAATACAGAAAACATGAATGTATACAATACTAAATCTCAACGAAATGACACTCTCCTCAAAGTTGATGGAATGACATTTCTCTTGCTTTAACACTACTTTCATACTTGTACGAGAAAGCTTAGGCATTTTCTTTATAAAAAGGTAGCTACAAATATCCTTCACAACGGCGCTTTCCGAGGAGTAAGAATTATTTCATGACTATACTTGCCGTTCAGAATGGTTTGAAAGAGACAGTATTTACGCCATTAAATTATTGATACGGTTTATTATTTCCTCATGATTCAGGATAAGCCAAAGAAAATAGCTCAAATAATAGCCTTTAATGCTATTATGACAGATTCAATCGGAAGATTTACACAACTGACCTTCTTTAAGCCTAACAGATGCTGAATTTCACAACCTATGATACCCGTACAGGAAGGATGAAAACAAGGAGAGGGATAACAGCATGTGTACACAAGGTTGACACGCGGGCACGTGGAATGTCAAAGTTCTTTATGTAGATGATAGGAAAGGAATGGAAAGCTCTTGACTGAGTCGCCCAATTTGCAAACAACGAGTCTTGAAAAGCATCATAAAGTGAAAGCGCTAGAGTAAAGTCACTACATGGCGCGCAGCTCCATCAAGAGGAAGCATGTACAGTCCGATTGGTTTGGAGAGTGCTATGAATCAAGTTAAGCAGGCTAGGACACTCCGTGAGACGTCTGAGATAAGGCAATCGCATTCATACACAAAGAGAAAGAGACTATGCCTTTGGTAGGACAATCCTTAAAATGCTTCACAGAGTTACCATATTCAAAAATCTCATGGCTGAGCGACAGAGAAGAAACGAGAGCCCAAATTCTTTGGGAATAAGTTACACAAATTTCTTTCACCGGAAAATATGCTATGTATAAGAGCTGCTATATATAATCACTGGAAAACATATAGGTTCACTTTTACGTGGAGTGCAACGACTTTATTGAGCTTACATCCGAAAAATTAGGAGGGAAGGCTTAGACCCGGAAATACCAAAATCGATTTCACCAGCATATGCACGAAGAAGTTGTAGGACTAGGATCAATTTAAGCTTTATTTTTTAAATATGTAGTTCAAGAGCAAAATCCCACGAATAGGAATTGCAGTCACCCTTGCCAACGTGAGGAGACTAAGTCGACAAAACATAGTTAGAATAATTGCCTCGGAAATTCATGACATGTCGCCAGAATTGGATTATACTGCACAGCGTTTGTTCAACAACAAGGTCAATAGAGCTAGTTGATGTGGAACGTGCTATTCGAAGAAGTTGGCGACTACAGGCGACAATAAAACATGCAGGAGGTCTAGTCAAATGTTATCCTTTGTGCATGTATATGACAGCCGCAGCTAAATTCAGCACAGATATTAACGCAGTTGCGCCTATAAGCCGCTTTGGAAAAGGCTGACTAATGAGTTAATTCACTCCTCGAAAACATGACCAATGCATTGATAAGTTCAAATTGCAAATTCAATTAAGAGCTTTGGCTAGTCAAGTGCCCTCATGATGGAGGAAATGAAAGTTGATTTGAGCATTATATCGCTAAGACACGCAAGCTGTGCGAGAGCCAAATATGTTAATTTGTAGCCTCGCATGCAAATTATGGTGCCCTTGACCTGCTCTCTATCGCTACCACAAACCCACATGTCATTTGTCACCTGACGAAGGAAAAAATCTTCGTAGGATGAGCTCTGAAATATCAGAGTAAGCTGATTATGACAGTAATAGTAATACACACAATGGTTTAAGAATATTTTTAAATTTTAGCATGCGCACTCACGTGCTCTAAAGCTCTCAAAAAGAGACGGTGGGAATGAGACCTGGGATCCACTTTAGCTAACTGCTTAACTCAACTGAATGATGAGTCTCATACATTTAGCACATATTGCCTCAGAACAGCATTCCAAAACTTCCAAGGAACATGTAGCTTGGAAAGGGCGGAGAAGGAAGGAACCAGAACTCCAACTATTTTTCAAGACGGATACTGAACACCAGATTACCACTTCTATATTTCACTGTCATATAACACTATGCACAAGTCTCTGCCACATACAATCAAAATTACGTATGTTGCACGAAAAATCAAGCATGTAAACCCATCATAATACTTTATTTCGCTAAGCCACGAGAAGATAATAGGGTGTAGCACAAATCCCTTGTAAATTTTCCTCTCTATATTATAATTCCTATGATTACTTTAGTCATGTCATAAACAGTGGAGGCTTGTAAGAAAAACAATACCAATGCTACTGATAATTTTGCCTTTGGATTACCCCATAGCCTTCGCATCAATTTTGCCAACACATGCACTGCAACCCACACTTATTTTTTGTTAGTGCAGAAGCGGTAGTAGGAGACCGATGGGATGGATAGCCCACGAAGGCGCTAATGATGTTCCCTATGTCATCAAACCCTGTATTCCATGAAGTATTGACTGTTATAGGCACACGCAGCCTTCAACCCCGCCTAGTAATCATTATATCCACTTAGGAAGACCTAGGACCTCAAGTGTTCTCTAGCACGTGCTACCTATTTTTAGGGACACATAATCCGCTCCAATCCCAACGTAGTTGTCGTAGTACAATAACTAGTACACAGCACAATTCACACACCCATTCTACTTCGGATGGAACATTTCGTTTGGTCGTAATGAGCTATTTCCAGACGCTAAAGTCTGCCTCTATATATGCTATCAAACTCGCATGGGAATATTTCTCGTGGGAACACCTTGGAAATTAAATCCACATGCAACAGGATTAGTGTCAGCCTGTAGACTTGGAGAAAGTGGAGAATGAGCTCCTGCAGTTTTAGTAATTGCATAAAGCGCACAAGCTGCTCTCTGGAGCCCTTGAGCTTCGTAATAAGATCTTGGTACGTGCGTGTGCGGGTGGTATTTACAGTTAAGAAAGTGTCATAGGTAGTCTTGCATGCATATTTTCCTCCAATTTTTCAAGAAGCAAATCAGTGCCTTCCCTTGCCTACAGCGTCTTCAGCTAAGACGATCTCTCGCTCGTCGTCATATTTGACGCAAAGTACTTGAAAAATGATACATCGCTGACAGCTTTTGCCATGAAGGCAACATTGATGCTCTGGAATAGATGACTTTGATTCATTGGGGATGGAAGGTCGACTGTGAGGCAAACGGATGGTTGGAGGATCGGTGGATGAAAGAAAATTTTCCCATCTGCTCCCACTTCAGCTGTAAATCCCTGCAGGGGCTGCTGTCAAACTGTCTACCATTGCTCTAACGTAAGAGAAACGAAACCGTGCAAGCCAAAGCTGAATATCTCAACACTACCGCTAAAAAATGAGAAAAGTTTCTTTGGTTTCCAAGTTAGTTCAGAGTGAGAGAGAAACAAAGTGACAGGCTGTGAAGTTAGTTTATCCGTGCGTATCAGCAATTTAAACAGTATTTGAATATGGTTCAGAATGGCGATCATAACAGCAACTTGTTTATGTTGCTTCGGAAACCTTTTGACATGCCTATTGTCGTGGTGCATTTGTCATTGTCATAATTACTTGTTCCAGCCAACCTGCATTACTTTAGGTAGGAGGAAGCCGTAAAAGTTAATGACGAATCCAAGAAAAAATAGAGCACTTTACTGCAGGAGAGCATGGGAAATCGATATAAGATTTACATGGAAATACATACACGGACTTCCAACCATAGGACTCAGTTTCATCAGTTTCCTCATACTGAATTATTGTCCGTAAATGATCATTTACAAAATGGCTCGAGCAAGGATAAGGATGAAGTCGAAAGGGCGATTGCCAGTAGTTGTTATGACCATATGTATGCACTTTCATTTTCAGGAGTAAATAGATCCAGGGGTTTTTCCTTGCTGCTGCCATTTACACGCAAAATCTCAAGATAACTCGAAGCGTTTTGGTATTTTATATGGAAAAGATGTATTCATAAAAGAAACATCTCGTGTTACAACGCAAGATATATTGCTGTTCCAATAATGTTTCAATGTTTATTGATTGCAAACATTTTCATTCGATTCATTCTCCGTGCGCATGTATTTCCATTCAATTCAGTTTCCGCCCGTTCGTATTTTCATTCAAGTTTTCGTTGATTTAATGAGAGAATGGAGTCAAGCATGACGAATGTACGAATATATCGCTACTAATACGCAGGAAAAATTATGGTTTCCATTAGAGGATGTCGTCGCATTGCTCAACTAAAATTTGTTCTGTCGCCCAAGTGGATGAAGTTTTGGTATCATGCAAAGTTAATCATGAACCAAACTAGGCGGCACTGATGAGTTGCGGTCGTTTGTTTTAAGTATCCACTGGGACCACATTTTTCATTAGTTTCGCGCGTTGCCAATTAGTTCCATTGCGCCATCAAATATTCTTTTGCTTTTGAGTGAAGCGGAAGCGGCACTCTATTCAGTCTGAGTTTGAATTACATTAAACTTGTTACGCTAATGTGTCTCGTAGAGGACATTCGCCATGGCTTAGGGGTACCTCGGAATTAATAATAAAAGTTTGGCACGTGTTGCAATATCTTACTTGGTCTTCGTGTAAATGATGATTCCGAAATGAAAAGCATGCATATTGCTCTTGGCGAACTTCCGAGGCCGAAAATATTGCCTACACCAAAACTCCCGCAGCTTTACAACCGCCAAGCCAAGCACAGCTTCATTAGCCCAGTGAGTTGTCTAGATGGTATTGTCACTGGAACAACAATGCTTGCTATGCAAATAGTTGGGATATCTGTAGAGAATTTTGTGCAAGCCTGCGTACGCACAATACTGACATTACGTGATCATTTTCACCCCATTAAGTAAAGCCTGAGTGGGGAATGGCAGAAAGTAAACGACTCACTGTTCCAATTATTTCGTGTAACTTTACACTGCTATCCTAAAATTGACCAGCTTCCTTCGAGGCCGTAGCAGCAGAGAAAGAAATTAATTCGTTGAATTCAATTAGAAAGGCGATGCTATGATGTTACAACGAAGGAGGAAATTTGAAGAAAGCATTGTGTAAAGAAGGAAACCAGTTTTAGCACGCGTTTTATTTCAGCTACATATGAAACAACTGCCCCCGGTAGTTCATGGCAACTTGTTTGTCAGCACGATCACGAGAGCCTCGGAGTGATAACGTTCAGAGGAACAGCGGTGGGAGTGTGATGGAGTACTCCGCTTCATACATGTTTGGGGATGGTATCCATAAATCCGCGTAGCTTCCTGTGTCCTGTCCCATCTGCTCTTTCTCTGTGACTAACCCACATTTTGGGTTAGTTATGCAGTGGGAGGGAAGTTAAACTTTATGTCTTGTGTGATTATAAGTGCCAATGATAAGTGAGAACGGAGTGAGCGAGGACAACTTGGATGACAAAAACATTTGTTTCTGCTCTTTACTACATACTTCTGACTTGAGCTATTCCCATTATCAATTTGCAGACGGCTAACCAGTAAGCACAGAGGTTAGCCTAGGTCCTAGGTGAGTATAAACAATGAAACATGACACAGACTTGGCAGTCCATTGCGAGAGAAGCAGGAAAATCAGAGATTGCAGTACGCCTCAGAAATAGATGTTTCTGATAGATGTAATGATTACTAATAGAACAGCAAGTTCTTCAATTATCAAGGGAATTCCACATGTGGTCGACGAAGCTGAACGAAAAAGGCAATCAAGTTTTTCTTTTCGCGAAATTGTTTGTAATCCGTGTAAATCTTTCACCAACAAAAGCATTTTCCTCACACAAAAATAAAAATTTTATGGAAGGGAATTTAATATGTATGAAAATAATGGTACTAAGCAAGTGTATATTGACGACCAATTTGGAATGTCTCGAGATTCAGTATTGTCGTTAACTCACAAGACTACATAGTATGTGCATTGAAGAAGGAAGTATTTGCTGAGAATGACGGCTGTGAGTACAGGAAAAACTCTCTTGAAAATACCATAAATTTGATCCGAGAGGCAGTTCAATTAATTCCAAAGGGACATTACACCACTACTTTGAGCATGGCTGTAGAATTGCTCCTAATGGTCTATATGAAAGATCCTTGCAGTCGGAGTTCTTCCAAATAGGCGTGAAAATAGGAATGCTTTTCTCAGCATGGTATGCTTTTATGAGCTTCACTCCTTGCATTGGACCTGCTAATTGGCCAATGAAGTAAATTGTCTGGAAAACTGTCACGTATCCGACATGTAATTCCTTCGGGATTTATGAAAAAGTTGTCAGCGTCAGTATCAATTAGCGTCGGCGACGTTAGACACTGACATTGACCTCATTGAGCGGCATTGTTTGGCATTCCTCAAGGGTGTAATTCTTGAAAATCGAGCATAGTAGATACTCCATGAGCACTTTGTTACAGTCTTAATTAATGGGCATGGATGAATGTGGAATCACATAGTACTCTGTCTCCAGAAATATAGACCAAAAGCGGAAACCCGGAGAAATATAAAACCCAATTATTCATGTAATTAGACTAGCTGGAATATCAATTCACATCTAACGTGCATGACACGATTATGCACCTGTAATCATACTGACAGAGCAGGAGAAATCCTAAAATACGAAAAATTGAACATTTCTATCACAAGCTTCTACTGGATTATTTACATATACGAATGAATGTTGACATGACAAGGACGCATGTGGAGAGAAATACAGAGACAGCAGGGTTGTTGGCGACAAGATCGCTTTCCTCGCTCTTTTAGACTTTCAAAAATTTTCATCCCATTGCTTTCATTATTTACCCCGGAGTAACTCTCTCCTTGCGGAAGTGTAAATAGATCGTAAACTCGCCGGGCTCTCCGTCCATAGTTACTGGACTGCGGAAAGACTAAAGCTGAAATGACATTACGGCCTTGAGCTCTTTGTAGGGAGTGACACTATCATGGTGCAATATATTCCACTGGGGTGCCTTGCTGAAAGCACCTAGAGTCTCTTGATGCTTTTCCTTCAGTAGTTAAGCAAGCAAGCACTGCGGGCGATCAACTTCTCATCCATTGCTTTTCTATTTACTGTGAAGCTTTCGCCCAATGTACATCCTTTCCAAGGGCTTGCACAACATACTTTTGACTCACGGATTATTTTTGGTTTGAGAACTACAAAGTGCTGGGGCAGATCGTTGCCTATGGGACAATGTACAATTTGATTCTGCAACGAGATGAGGTGATTACCAACACTGAAACTTTGGTATTCCCTTATTTCCTTCAGCAGACGGTGACGACTCTACCCATCAAGGATGCTGCTCTGACTGGCGAAACCATCTATGTGCACATGCCGTTGCAAAGAATGGTCTTTTCTCATGTTAGGTGGAAACGATTTACCTTTCCCATTTCCTCTTTTTCTTTGCTACTGTACATAACAATTCGTGCCACTTGGAAACTTCCCGCACATTTCCACCAAAATCGCGTTCATCCCCGTCACATACATGTAAAATAACACACAAATTCACACCTAAGCGTCATAGGATTCCCTTGCGTGTAAATAAAGAATCACATAATACCTGGTTCCCCCATGACTGTCATTTGTGAAAAAGAGTTCTCAGACTGGGGAAATTTGGACAAGACACACGAAAAGGAGAGAGAAAGTTGAATCTCTACATGTTTGACGCAACGATTGTATGGAAAAAACATCACGGGTTTAAACCGTGCAGGGGAGTCGCCGAATGGGCTTGTCAGTCATCCCCGCATGCTTCACAATGCA